>JACDOX010000254.1:199981-252235 GCA_014549065.1 Cardinalis cardinalis
TATCATGGAGTTCATGTGCACGCAGTACAAAGAAGGGAAAAAACCACCTCAGCTCCTTCTACCCAAGCTGGACTTGACTAACAGGGAAACAATATCATCTGCCAGAGCTGTCTAACRGTGTGCTTTGCTGACCTTTTCCAGACCCACAGTGATGGCAGCGTTCACATTCAGCGTGGCTCACAGCTACACATTCTGCAATGTGAATCACTGAGAGGCTGAGTGTGTGAAATCACTGGAAGAACTGAATGAGACCATGCTTTGGCACTGCAGCTGCTGAGGGATGGGAAGTGTTTGGAACAGTATTTGCAACAGTGGTCCCAGTCTGTAAAATATCAGGAAAAGGTGTTAGTGGCCAAAGAAACTGAGTTAGTGCTCAAGTACTGCGTCTGTGATGTTCAGAAGCTGAGAGAAATCTGAAATCGTGGGCTAAGCCAGCTTAACTAAAGAAATCGTTTTATGTTCTAAGTCCACAAAAAATGCAGCAGTGGCAAGTGCTGAGTAACTCAAACCAACGGATGAATTATTGAGTTAGTCAAGGATACAGATGGATACAGTGACATGGACATAACAAACACCCAAAGCAGGACAGAGAAGGGTACAGCAAGCAAGTCCTGGATAACTCAGTCGAAAACTGACGGCAGAAGAGTTCTACAAGTGCATGAAAACAAGTCTAGGAAATTCATACTCTAAGCTAAGTTTATTCACAGAAATAAAGTTTCTTCATTATTTCTTAACTTGTATTTATTCTCATCATGTTGACAGGAAGATGAAATCCTATAGAAGGCTTAAATAAAATATAAAAAAAAATCTGCGGAATGTAGAGAACAATACAAATCTTTCAAAGATTAAAAAAAAGTAGATGCTATATTTTTAAGTGTTAGGCTCTCACAAATATCCTCAGAGTTTGTGTTAGTCCATCAAACTGAAAGGCATATGCTATCTTTGATCTCTGTGCAGAACCTCCGTTGAGATTAATGTGAGCTCTGTGTGAAGAAAGAGACTAGAATAGGCCCTCAGTTCACAAATAGCAAGCAGTCTGCTCCAGGAAAAAACATGTTTTCTTACAACAGTGTTGAAATTTATTGGGAAGTTTCAAATAGCTTCTCTTCAGATGCAAGTTTGTGGTCATGAGCATGTTCACTTGTCAGAAAGACCTGTCAGGGAGAAGGTGCACAAATGCAGCTCTTGTGTCAGATGTTTGGCTGTTGTGCAGGAGCACATCCTTCATCTCTGACAGGCTTTTCTCATGCTGTAACAACCAGTTCCCTGTGTCTCACTCATCCCTGCAAGCTGATGGCTTTGTCCACGGACAGGGTGCTATTTTTGTACAGACTGTGCCCTGCAATGCCCACTCCAGCCAGAGAAACCCCCAGGACTTACTGCATCCCGCCTTGTAGCTGAAGCCAGGAGGAAGGAGGAATCCTTGCTGGGCAGCTGCTGCCAGGGTGCGCTGGTCTGGAGGGAACACGGGGATCATCAGTGGAGGCAGCTGACCCTGGACCTGCTGAACAGAGAGGGACAATCAAACACAGAACCTGGTGGGGACAAGGTCTGGCAATGTGCTTCCTTTCACTGCTGATCTGAATTCACCTCTTCATATTGGGGTGCTCCAGCAGCATCAGCTGTGGGGCTTCATCTTCAGCACCAAACACTTCACATGAATGACGTGAATCCAAAATAAACTGAAATGTTCCACCAAGGCATATCTACATCCCACTTAATTATTCTCCCCGCAGTTCATGATGACTCCCTTATCTCTGGCTGTAGGGGGCTACTTCCTTCTCTTTTACTGAACTGTGCAGCAGCATCTGTCTCAGACAGTAGCTTCCACCCCGACCAAGCCCAAACACAAAGACACCTCCTCAGAAAGGAAAAATAAGTGTACAAGTAGCACACAGCACAGCCAATGCCATTTTTCTGCTCATACACGTGCACTTATTTGTACATGTGAAAAGATAAAGCCTCAGAAAAAAGGCTGAGACCCTTTATTCACAAATCAAACAGCTGTGTCTGAAGTGTTAGGCGTTCAACTTTGCACAGCAGCTCTACACAACCATGCAAGTCAGGAAGTGGAAAATATTATATTGTAAGTGGATACTGCAGGGGACTAAAGCCATGCAGAAATTAGTCATCAAAGCTGGAAGAGGGCCATGGCACAATGTCTACTGCTGCTGCTTTTCCCCAGTTCCGTTAATAGCTTTTATAATTGATAGAAATGGAAGCTGTCTCTGTATTTCACACAGATGAGAAACACAAAGTTGGCTGGATTAAYATGCTGAATGTATAGTTTCAATTTAAAACCCCCACTGTACTGACCAGATCACTCAGTCAAGAAGAACTGATCCATTTTTAAGAGAGCCCATCTAGATTTTAGTGGCGCTGTAAAGCTGAGGCACTGGAGATGGAGATGTCTTTGAAAACTACAATTTATTTTGTGGTTTAAGTAACTCAGGAAATCAGAGTATCAACAGACAACCTTCTATTCTGAGGGGCACACAAAGGTGTCACTCCCTCCATTGCTGCCTGACAGCAGAATTGGGAAAGAGACCCTGCCCCAGCCCTTGGCTGCCACTGCTCAGAATGCACCATTTACACTTCATTCTATTTTYATTTAATCTCCTTAAAATCCAGGCCACGTCTTGGTTCACCCAACACCATACCAGGCAAAACAGTGACACAAAATTTGGGATTACCATCCCTCTTAATTTATGCCTGGAGCTGGCAACACCCCTGTGCGTGCTGACTGTGTCTGTATGGTCTGAAACARTTTTCAAGGATAGAGTTCAAGAGCACTGTTGACAGAAATTCTTGCAGTGAGAGATTAAGATTGAGGCTGAAAGATGGAGTAGACGTAGCTCCACTCACTGAACCAGCTTGATCCATTTTTTGTTACTTCAATATTTGCCTTCCTATTCTGATCCTGTTAATTAGAAGGCATACATATTTTCAGCTGAATTACGGGATAAAACCCATATAAAATGTGATTTGTTCCCTATCTGCACGGATATCCTAGAGCTGTCCAATACCTGCCTTTTCTTCACGTGTTCATTTTACATTTGTTTTGTTTGAGGTTTTGTGGTTTGCTTTTTTTTTGCCTTTTTTTTTTAAGACAAAGACAAAGTAACTGTATTCTTTTAGAACAAAAATGAACAGCCATGCGGAATTTTTGCATAGTACTCTTCTTCGGCAAAAAGCCACAGAACTTTTTTTTTTAAATGGTTTCCAAGGATGAAAGTGACTTTGCCAAGCGAAGAAGCTTCAAAACAGGACTCAAAAAACACTAATAGAAAGACAGATGGTTCTACTAAGTGCTTTGCTGCCAAAAAAAATGTTAAAAAAAAGTGAAAAAAATGGAGTGATGTTATTGAAGCTGACTGCAAAGTTCTCTGATGACTGCAAATACTCTTGTCCCACTGCAAGTGTTAACTCTGCCTCCAGGGCTAATATAACTGAAGCACCACACACACACAAATTGTCATTGCCAAGCCCACAATGTAGCTTAAGTCTGCACTTGATTCCAAGTGACTGCCAAACACACGAGCAAAACACCACACTGAAAAATTCCCATTTAGGAAAACATTTACCAGGAAAATGCCCTTTCTTTCTAAATCTGACTGCTGCATTTCATTTTTTTTTCCAAATTGCTGCTCCTCTTTAACTCTCCAAGGGGCCTTACAGCCCCTCATTTCAAATGACACAACCTTGTTTGCATTAGGGAGGTAAAAACTACGGAGTGGTGAGGATGGTTTGCATGGATCTAGAAATAACACAGTCAAAACAATGTGATTTTCATTCCAGGATGGAATGTATGGAGCAGCACTCGGCTACACTTCATTTTCTCCTAAACACAAATAAATGCAAACATTCGTTTATTTTAATCCGATTACCTGACACAATATCACACAAATTATGGACTCTTCATTTTTATGGCTCATTTAACTACTACATTTTAACTCGTTATGTTTATTATTATTATTATTAACTGGAATTGCTAGGATACAACTGCTTCAAGTGGCATTGAATACAGGCCCTCCTTCTGAGTTTTACATCTAAGGTGTTTCCTTTTTCTTTTCAAGGTATTACTACATCAGTTAAATCTCTCAAATGTTTTATATTATCAGTTAAATCTCTCAAATGTTTTTTATAATCAGTTATAAAATGATATATGTATCAAATGTCAAGTGTATACTATTTTTATTGGAAGCTTACATACCTTCCAATATTTTCTGGATTGTAACTCCTTGATACTGCATTTCTAATTTGAATATAATGGACTGCAAATCAGGGCTGTTTTCCAGGCCCTTCAATTTGTTCTGCTAATGGACATATGCCCATAAAAAGAAAAACCTCTTCAACAATCTAATGATTCCCACAGCTGTCGAGACTCTCCACTGTCCAGCCTCTCTACGTGTGACCTCTTCTCAGCTGCAATATCCTAAAGGAGACCACTGTATTTTAAATCCTCGCAAAATTCCCAACGGATTTAATGAGCTRCAATTCCACCTTGTAACTCCTCACCTACTTTAAGATGTTGGCCTGGAGGACACAGACACAATCCTCCAAGATTTTCCTGGTTTTTCATACTGTTGCCACTGTGCCAGCTGAGCACACTGTGAACCCTTCATTAATTTTTTTCTCTCCTCTGCCCAGCTGTGTTTGGCCAGTGCCAAGCCACCACACCAGGAAACCTTCACACCCACTGACAATCCAAAAAAGAGCCCACCCCAAAAGAACTTAATGCAAAAAKCAGTATGAACATATGACAAGCAACCCACAGTAAATCTACTGTCCAAGGGGGAAACACCCACAGCTGCCTGCAGAGATTTCTGATTTTGGGAAGTGCCTCGATGTATCTTTATTTGTTTCAGTGCCTTTGGAAAGTCTGGCCCTAACTGGCTTACCATATCAAAGGGAATTTGTTGGCAAACCTGGAGCCAATTCAAGCTGCTGAAGCCTGGGCCAGCATCTTCACAAATCTGTGCGTGTCCTTTATGACTTGACCATAACAAATCCCAGCACACAAAGACACTGCATTCAACACAGTCACAGTCCATATTTCCAGGATTCTCAGCTTCGTTAGAATTGTAGTATTTCCACCTAAATTCTGCTCCCCTGTCTCCTTTTAGGAACATACTATGGTTACCACAGCTACCTAAGCACCAAGCAGTATGTTTTTAACAGTTCCCCCCACTGTTTGTTACTAGCTCCTGCTGTGACTTCCACAAATTTAGATTGCAAACACTTGACAACTACAGTTCTATTTTCTGTAAAAAGTCATGTGTGCTTTGGGTCACTATGTAAATAGCTACACAGGGAAAGTAGTTTAAAGGAACATTAAGATGGCAAAGTTGGACATTTGTGGCTCAGAGAATGCCAGGATCAGGGCATGACCTGGTTTTGGTTCTTCATTGCCCCTGCATCCAGACAGAATCCTTAAAGTTCAGAGTTTCCCCTCCACATGACTCCTAATCTAGGAGGCTTATCCCGTTTCTAAAGTAACATAAATCCATACTTTCAGCAAACCTAAGCCCCTAAAATAGCAGCTGCTATTAGTTCTATCTATTTTCTCTTCATACACTTCCCCCAATTTCATTTCTGCAGCTGTTCATTACATATTTATTAGCACCAACTTTTATAAGTTTTCCTCTCTCCAAGGTAAGTATCTCAGTGCATTTCCCAGYATATCTATATAGATATATATATAAAACATTTTCCACTGAGGGGCAAATACTGCTATGCACCCACCTCTAGCCCTTCAGAGCAATTCTCTTCCTTTTGGTGAGGCTGGTGATGGATAAGGAATTACTGAGTGAGGGTAAGAGCAGCTGCTAAAAACAACATTCTCTTCTCTACAACCTGACCAAACTCTGCACAGTACTTCAGTCCTGAACTGTCCAGAAGAAGCCCTTCAGGAGCTGCATGAGCATCTCTGCTGAAATGGACTCTTACATCGTTTTTCCATGTAGAAGTGTGGCTAATTTTTATTTTCATTGGAGTTATTCTCAGCTGCCCCAAATAAGTTCAGATTTTTATTCCTAGAACAATGGATGCACATGAATGATTTGATTAACTTCAAAGTGTTGTAGGAATATCTTCCTGCTTGTGACTTGTCTGTAAGTTARGCATCTCTTCTACTGTTCAGGCAAGAATGCAATGCACATTTCACATGCAGCAACACAAATCTGTCCTTCAAAGCTGACATGTTTAATTGCATTTGTCCCCCTTCCTCCAGAAACACTTGGCTCCCAGTGCCACACACTCTGCTGAAGGACTGCAGGCTTTAATTAGCACATGTGTTGGCCCTCCTTAGCTCACCCCCCTCCCCGTGTCTATCTTAAGGGAAATAAAAATATATGTCCCCATATAACTACAATCTGCTATTTTCCCTTGCAGTGATGTTTAAAATAAGACAAGAAAATGTTTTTCTCTCCTGTGTATCAGTTCCCTAAGTTGACACAAGCATGTCCTGAGCCCACAGAGCAGGAAGCCCTGCCTATCCAGCTATGGGACGATCCCTCCTCCTCCTCCTCCTCCTCCTGAGTTTGAGGTGCATTGCATGGGGTGCTCACTGAGTGTCCAGGATGCACAGCACAAGGTGGCTGCCATCAAGTAAAGGGGAATTTTTCTTCCTAATCTCCACCTGTGAGCTCTTCTGCAGCGGATGCTTTGGGCCCTCAATGTTCTTCTTCYCTGTGCTTTGTATGAGGCTTAGACAATTCACCCCAGAGCTTACCAAAACGTACCTGTGCACACAGCTGAGCTCACTCAGCAGCTCCCACAGCTGCAAGCAGGGACAGTGCTGGCACAAACTCCCACAGGGGTGATTCCAGGGAGAGTGAACCAGGGGTTCAGCTCATCCCCCACACCTGGCACAGGCTCCCCAGCACCACCCTGCTGGCACAGCACAGCTTTATCCTGAGGGCTGGTGGGGAAACAATGGTCAGTCTGATGGAATATGGACACAATTCCTAAAGGTATGCAACTYGGCTCGTGGAAAACACAGGGAACAAACTTGCAGAATGCATCTCAGGGAAATAATAAGCATTTTCCATTTTAAAAGAAGCAAGGCTTGCCAGGCTGGAAACTTTCCACCYCAGCTCAGTCCTGCAAGAGAGCCTGGGTGTCACTACCAGCATCCATCTCCAATCCATCTCAGCATAAAGCCTGTAAATTAGCACACACAGCCTTTTGAACTAAGTGCAGCAAAGTGCCTGACACTGCCAAGTAATACAGACAGGAGCTGTTTCCATGTTGATAACTTCCTTCCAAGGCTTCCCTCCTCCAGCTCATGCCACAGCACAAAATGCAATGYTGACAGACAGACAGACCGACCTCCAGCAGCACTTGGCAGGACAGAGGCCAAAAGGACCTTTCATATTAGGGAACAACCCTTGGACACTTCCAAAGGAAAAAGGCGGTTCATTTGTTGCTCATTTGTTCATTTCTGTAACTAAAATAAAGAACTTCAAAACATTTTTTTTTAATATTTGATTTGTTTTTCATTTTATGGAAATAAGAGAGGAGAGAAAAGCAGTRAGATGACTTTTTTTTTGCACAGGATGAGGTTTAACAAGTATTCTTATTTGTGCAACTTAGCATGTAAGTTACCTACAGGGCAGCTCTGCCACAAAGGTACTGGAACAAGCAGCCTAAATAAGAAGTACATAAACTAGAATGCATTCCAKCTGTTTTTAGGCAAAAGCCTGAGAGTTCCCACAGGGAGGGCTGCTCCAGGCTGCACAGCACCCCAGGGAGTGGGGCTCTCTGGCCACATCAGCACCTTCAGAGCCAGTGACTGGAATCCAGGCAACAGCTACACTGCAAGACTGAAAAGCACTCTCAAAGAGCCCCTCCTAACCCCAGCTCAAGAGCAACAGTAACAATTATTTGCCCTTTCATTTCTGTAAGAGAAGAAGATTCATTGTTTTGCGGATTGAGCTACTTGTTTCATGAACAGGCTGAAGTTAGCAAATGGGCTTTKGAGGCACAATGATCACAGTTTTGGGCAAATCATCTTATTTCACCTTCCTTAATATTCCCACCAACACTGAGTTCTCATGGCACAGCTTCCAAGCACCTGAGCACCTTGTTTAAATGTCAGTGCCCTTCCTAGAAGAATAAACCAGGACTGTAAGGGAAATCTGCCACAGACTTCTGCTGTCAGAAGTGCTGGTTTAGATGCTGTGCTGTTCTTTATTTGTGCTTTTGCTGGCCACCAGCGAGTTGCTCCTAAGTGCAACTGTCCTGATCAAGAGTTAACCCACAAAGTCACTTCCCTGAGAGTGGGAAATCTCTGAACTTGCAGGAATGGTGGTGCTGCCTGCAGCAGATGACAGAGCACAGGTTCCATATGCCTGGCTAATGCTCCCCCAGCGAGCCCCGGGCCAGGGCYGATGGCTGCAGCACAGAGCCATCCAGTGAAACATTTGTCAGGGAAAAGAAAACAGGTGGGAGCTTTCCTGATGTGATTTGGAAGACAGCATGCGGGATAATTCCTCCAGCAGCACGYGCACTCTTTTCTGCAGCTAGCTCATCTATGATAGATGGGTTCAGTTATTCAAAATATAATGAACTCTGGGCTTATTTGTACATGCCAGAGAGAATCAGGGACACGAAGCAATGCAGCTCCCTCGTCACTGCTGACAGCAGCCTTTCAGAAGTCATCTGGGTAATCCTCCTCCTGAGYTCCTCCGGTGGCTGAGTTTGGCCATGTGGGGGCTAGGCCAGCCCTCTTTCCTTTCAGAGTCCCTGCTTTGGTGACTCAGCGCTCTCCTTTTACCAAATCCAAAGTTTCTGTGCAAGAGCATCACAGAGCTGTCGAAGGAACTCTGGAAACAGGACTGGTGGGCAGCAGGGAGRGCACTCTTTCCATTGGAGGATGTCTGGGGGCTCCAAAGGGGAGTGTGGAACCAACAGGACTTTTCCTGTAGGAGCACGGGGATTTCTCAAGCTTCAATCTGCAAATCTTAAAATTATAAATCGATGGCTAGACTATAAAAACAAGCAGGAATGRGTGGGAAGGCTCAGAACTGGCATGGGGTTAAAAGACAGGGAGAAGAGGAATAATCCAAAAATGACTTTTCAAGAACTTCCATGAATGTTGGGAGTCAACAGATCCAGCTGAGGACAAGGAAATTAGTAAGTAAAGGAACAGGAAATAAACTCCAGTGTGGCACACCACCACAGGCAGGAGCCTGGCTGTTTTCTGACATAAGATCTGTCACCTGGGAGAAATGCCCCACCTTGCCACCTTTTCAGTGCTTCCAAGGCACCTTTGGGCTCCTCCTGACMCCAAAGTATTGTTGTGAATGTTTCTGTGCAAAGGGTGCAAACAGGACCATAAAATGCTCAGCTATAAAACTGCACAAAATGATTTTCAGGTTGAGAATGCAGCTTAGGCAATTAATTCTAGGTAATTTTCTAAAATAATATCCATATTGTTTCTAAATGTTCTCTAAATTTATTCTAACCATGGTTCTTACTCCTGTGTRGACTGAAGTAATGCAGCTTTTGGGGAGGGAGCCTATTCACAAAAGATTTCTTTAGTTCATTTTCCTGAAAAAAAATCAAGAAATGGGTGGCAAGAGCACGGCTGATGCCATTACACTTTAAAAAGYGGTATTTTTTGTAATTTGAAGTAATTCAGAGGCATCTGTCTAAAGGCCAGCTGCTAAACCTCTCCCTTTACCCCCTGTTGATTTTTCCATAATACATTCAAGCACCACTAACTAATAATTTTGATGTATAAGTTGCAGSAGAATTTTTCCTGTTCCAAACCCCCAGATTCTTACACTGAAACAGGGAGATCAGTTCCAGTTAGGAAACCACTGCACTTAGGAGATGATGGCCAGTTCCATGACCTCATTTTTGACACAATGCTAAGGGGATCCTTTCAAACAAACCCCTAAGGTTTCAAGATGTATTTTTCACTCAGTATCTCTTTGACAAATGGAATATCATTAATTAAAAAAAAAAAACACAGCAATTTCAGTGTGTAGGCGACGGGGAAGAAACAGGGGTTATTTAATATCATGTAGTGGGCAGAAATTCAAAACCCATTCAGCTGCTGAATAGTGCAATGCTATAAACAAACAAGAAAGTCTTATCAAAGTCATCCACTTAAAATCATACCATCCAGAAAGAGAGAGAAAAAATAGACTTAAAGGACTAAAAAAAAAGTGCCTGCACTAAAAGTCATTACCTCCTCTTGCCTTCTTTAAACAGGGATATAGTTAATAAAACTGTATACAAACTAATGAACTACAGGGAAAAAAACATCCTTCATTGTTTGAACATTAGGCTCTTGCAGAACTGGATCTGCTCATAAAACCTTAGACTAAAACCCACTCACTGAACCCTGTGAATGACCCCTCTTCTTCCCCCAGTACTATTATTATTATTATTATTATTATTATTATTATTATTATTATTATTATTATTATTATTATTATTATTATTATTATTATTATTATATTATTTAAATCAGATACATGTGTCAGGGTAAGTGTGGTCTCCATGGCATCACTTTCAGTGCACAAGTAGTTACAACAACTCGGTGTCATTCTTTTCTGAAGACAATATATTGTCACTATTATTATTATCATCATCATCATCACTGTTACTGCTGCATACTGAGTTTCACTGCTTTCTGTGGGATCTTAGAAATCCCTGCTCAATGAACAAACGGCCAGCAGGACTCTGAGCACATGCTATCAGAAATCCTTGCAGCAAGCACGGCTTTAGCGCTGGACAGCCTCTAATGACAGCCCAGGGACGTGCACAATAAAGAGCTTTTTCAAGCCCTCAGCTGCTCACACTTGTTTCTGACTCTCCCTGCTGCCAGCGGAGCTGCTCCTCCACACACTTCAGGTTTGCCATCAAAAGTTTGATTTCAAAAGCAAAGCAGACTCAAGTTGCAGAACAAATACAATTTCAGCAGAAACGTCACCACTCTCCCATTCACATCCTGATGCTTTTTGTACCCCTGTTACCAAAATCCTCATAAAAAATGCTATTCACAAGGATTYTGTTTGGGAACATTTCTTGAATAGGGCTGAAGACAGTCTCTAATTTAGTGCCTACAATCCAGTGACAGCAATACAGTTAAAGCACAATTAGCTGTAGGCAGAGTGATGAAATTTAGACATCTTATCATCTGATTTCTGTGTACAGCCAGGTAAGCAGCTAGCCAAATCCTGCAGCTTTCAACTCCACTGAATTGCAGCTACAAATATTCTGATTGCCCAAAACATTGCATCTTTTTCTCCTTTGCTGTCACCTTCAGTTCTCCCTTGCCTTCCTCCACCCCTTTTATTATTAAAAATATGAGGAAAACCACAAAAAGGAAGAAAAAAGAAAAAAAAAAGGAGAGTACATGCAATGTTTTCTTGGCACTTGTAGATACAGACCATGCAATGGAGAAGGAAACTGCCCRCCTCACATAGTCAGTTTTGAATAAATTTTCCTGGTCACATGAACACCTGTGCTTGGCTGGGCGTGGCCCAGGGTGTGGCTGGGCGTGGCAGCCCCACCTGGCGCCCAGAGCGCCCCTGGCAGGCGCGCACAGGGGAAGCAGAGCAGCTTTCACGGGCACAGCACGTGCACAACGCATGAAAAGCAGGACCTCAGCAGAGGGGGAAAGCACAGCACAATGAACATCACTAATCCTGGCTATTTTCTTCCGAGTCTGAAGGAGTTCTTGAATGCACAGTCTTTTTTTTCTGCCTTTAAATACACACATACCATACTCCTAGATCATTTTTTTAAGCCACTATAGGTATTAGAGGACAATTTACATGTGATTTGCATTTTTTTCCCTCCGACTGTGGTTTTGGTAAGTCTTCCAAACCTAATGACTGTTCTTTTGGCCAGCAACATAAATGCTGTAATCACACAATTATTGTGCTGGGAACAGTTTAATTCAGCATTTTGTTCTCAACCACAGAACAATTACTCAACAAYTTTGGTTAACCATACCAGCTAGCTGCCTGGAGAGGAAGCAGAATATTCACAAAATCCATTGTCCTCCACAAAGGCAGGGAGCAGATTCTTATCTCTTATCACTGTCCAGCATCTCTTTGCTCCTTGGGGTGCTCCCCCACTCTCCCCATTAATGAAAATAAACTTTCAGCRCATTCATCTTTAGCTGCTGAGTGCTTTAGCTGTGCATTTGCACACCCAGGGAAAGGTGGATGGGCTGTGTCTGGGACACAAGGATGCCAGGGAGCACTGCAAAAATCTCTGGGATTACTCCAGGGATATTATCCATCTCTTCCAGGCATAAACCCTGGGAACTCAGGCGTTAAGGTCTGCTCTAAGCCACCCACTTCTCTTTAGTAATAAAAGGAATTTTCTGATCAATTGGTTTATTCCATGGAAAGACCAACACTTCCCAGGCTTTGTGGGGTGGACCTGACTCCAATAAAGTGAGCAGAAGTTCTGACACCTCAGCAGGAAAGGATTTAAGCTAGCAAGCCAAGTTATCAGGATCCTTACAAATTTTCTGCTCCAAATTTCAATTCTGGAAGCATTTTACCCAAGCAAATAAAAATATTTTAGTAATTCCATTTCCACTTTTGTTTTTTGTTTTGTCTTGCCAGTCACTGGGAATATTTTCATTCAGAGCTGTGAATCTAAAAAGTACAAYTCTGGCAGTGCTGCTGAACAAGGAAAATTAAACTAATTAAACAAAACTGACTCAATAAACTTAATTTGACAGTTAGATCAGAAAGGAAACCAGCAATAAACACAATGAAAACATCAAGTAATAAATGACTTTTTAAATGCCTTTAGCTTTTAAGAAGTATTCAGCTCAGAAAAGGGACTTTGTAATAATCAGAATTTTTTCAAGGGCGAAATTTGATCTGTAGGAACTTTGTGTTGAGTCCTTGCTCTGCTGAAGTCAATACAAATTGATCCTGATGGCACTCAGCAGAAACAATGAGAAAAATTGTTCATTTTAATATATATATATATATATATACATATATATATATATAATTTGCTGTAATTTAATTTGTTTTTTAAAAAAGGACAAGGCATCTATGGAGCAGAACACAGGTTCAAATGCCCTCACCAGCAAGACACTGAACTATTATTATTATGATTACTTATTTTTTTCCTATATCTATGACATGAGCAGTGCATCTTGCTTTGCTTAGAGGCCAGCCTTGTCTCTCACGAGGACACAAAAGTCCCAATCCAGTTCCTTCAATTTCTTAAGCTTTCGCCAGGATACTTCATAAAAAAAACCACAAAAACCAAAAACAAACAAACAAAAAAAACCCCAAACCAACCAAAAAAAACAACCCAAAAAGGACTATCCCCATTTATTAACTGGTGTATGGGGGGAAGGAAGGCACCACCCTACACAGCCCTGCCACTGTGCCCCAGGACCTCTGGGGCACTGCCAAAGCTGCTGTGCCTCATCTCTGGGCTGCAGGGATCCCTGGACAGGAGGTCACACTCAGGTGTTCCACCCAGGGCAGAACCAGGGCTTGCACAAGAGGAGAAACACAGAAAGTTCTCAGCTCCCACCAGCTGCTGTGCATGCCCAGACCCCTCACAGCTTCAGATCCAGGCTCTTCAAGGGTCTGTCCAAAGGGTATCTGGACAAGACCTGATGGGAGCTCCAGAAGGGCTTCTGGATGTGCCCAAGGGCTGAGTACTGCCACCAGAGAGAAGAGTCTCTTTTCTGATCTTACCCTAAGCCACGCTGAAAAACACCTTTCCAAAAGAGCTGCAGCTGTGTTAGAGCTCCCAATGATGCYTTGAGMAGGCTGACCTAGGACAGAGGCTGGGCAGAGCTGAAGAATAAAGCAGGGATTTATGAAATGGATCTCCTCCATGGATCCACCTTGGGCAGCACCAGAGCCCAGCCAGGGCTGCACCCAAGATGAACCAAAATGGCCCCAAAATGAACCCAAGATGAACCAAAATGGCCCCAAAATGCACGAGCGGGCACAGGGTCTCTCCCTGGGATCAGTTCTGCTCCATTTGCACCTTGCAGTTCATTGTCCCATTCCAGCTTTGGCCCCTGCAGTCCCACCCTGCTTGTTTTTCTCTCTGCAGCCCACGGGGTTTGTGCTCTGGGGCTGAGATTTGGATCATTTGTCCTTGGTGCCCAGCTGGAGCAGGAATTGTTTTGTCTCCCTGCTCTGTGCAGAGCTCTCCATCCCCTCATGTGAAGCTCAGACCCCCACACCAAAGCAGCACAGAATGTGAAAATAGAAAAGCTAAAGCTGAGGCATCACTAATTCTGTTGCCACATCCTTTGCAGGAAAGGCAATAAAAAGACACTGATGCAATACAACACCATGTTTGTATCTGTGCACGGACACCATTCACAAAATACCAGCTGCCCTCCTGCAGCCAAATGCTTTTTAAYAAAACAATCATGGAGCTCCCTGGCACCTGAAGGAATGGCTCAGGACTTAAACTGCTGCCTTACCCAGTGCCCTTGAAAGCTGTAATGTTTACACAAGCACATTAGCAACACTTGAGTATCTCATAAAAAATCAGTAAGTAAAGATACGTCTAAGCTGTGGTAAGGGAAATGAAAAACTATCCCAAGTGTTTGGGTTCAATACCTCTCTCCAAAGAGAAAAGGATTATTTTAGCAGTTTGAGCCTAAAATATTTAGCCAGCAGYGAGTTTGTTCATTAAAATGTGACCCATTCTGAACACACTGGGTCCCTTTAAGACTAAAAGTCAGAGCTGTGTGCTCTGAGCCCTTTCATCAGCATGACTCACTCATTCAC
Organism: Cardinalis cardinalis; assembly: GCA_014549065.1. Classification (NCBI taxonomy): domain Eukaryota; kingdom Metazoa; phylum Chordata; class Aves; order Passeriformes; family Cardinalidae; genus Cardinalis; species Cardinalis cardinalis. The sequence continues at coordinate 214,741 of JACDOX010000254.1, forward strand.
GGGCAGCCTGGATTGTATGGCTGGCTTATGGCAGCACTCTAAATTAGTACTCACACAATGGAGAGCTTATACAATTGCAGCAGTCCATATCCAGTAAAACTGCCTTGCTGCCCTGAATAATGGGCCCTGCTAAGTCCCTAACAGTTCTGTAAGAGCCTCCAAACAGCTGCACACAGCACATGACCTGTGCCATCCTCACAATGCCTGCTAACCATGAAAGCAAGCTTTGGGAACTATTTCCTCCTCACCCTCCCCACCGGACAGCATCAATCCCTTTGCTTTTTTGAGAACAAGGGGATTTTATTTTCCCCCTCCTCTTTTTCCTTACTTTGKTTTTTTTTCCCCTTTTCCTTTCCAATCAGCTCTCTGCTGACCATCCTTCACACTTTAGCCTCTGCCCCAGCACACTTTGGACAATGGTGCTGATTCCATCTGCGCTCCCCATTAAAGCCCTGGTAATCCTGCTTGGAACAGCTGGGCACTGTGGCTGTGAGCACACACACCCTCCTTCTCTGGGACCCTTTGGCTGCATTTCTGCTGAGCCTGTGCTTGTTCCAAGGTCCTGCCTGCAGATGCCTGTCCTGGGGTCCCCAGGGCWGCAGGGCACAATGTCCTGGTGCAGCAAATTGAGCCATGTGCCCAGACACACGGGGTGAACACATGCTGCCTGCTCACCTCTGYKCCCARCAGCACCTACAGACAAATGACAATGTTGGWGACAAGCTTCAAACTCCCACCACGCCATTCAGGACCCATGAAGAAGCATCTTCAGCTCATCAAATGGTTTGAATATTTATTTTACAGCTGCAGTGCCTGAAGTTTAGCTTGGAAGCCTTTTCCCAAGAGCTGCAGTGATCTGGCTCTGTCCTGGAACAGCAGCTGGTCAAGRGAAGGATCTGACAATGTCTCTCCTGAAATGACTGAATGCTGAGCACACCCACAGGCTGGTCTGGCTCTGTACCTTGACTTTCCCAGGGATTTAACCTGCCTCAGGCTCAGCCACTGGATTAAGCCTCCAAGACATTTCAGTATGCTCAATATGCAGTCAGAAAAATGCGAGAATAACCAAGTTAAYGATCTTTAGAAGAAGTCTCTGCTGATATTCCTGTAAAGTTCCCAGCGAGCCCTCCAGACTGGAGTGCACCTATTGCACTGCAGTGTGTGCACGTTTGCCTGTCTGTACCCACACATGCATCATCTGTGCCCACACAGACACATAAACACACGCGTCCCTGCAGGAGGAGTGTGCGCACACGTCTCACACATCCCGCAGGAGACGAGAGGAGCCATCTCTGAGCCTCCTTTCTGCTATTTATTCCCAAATGTAAATGTGTGTGTACGTGCACACGCACTGCTATTTACACACATGCTTATCCACACCGCTCCCACGGAGCAGATGCCCCGCGCACAGAGGCCGCAGGCAATGCAGAGCAGAGCAGGCAGGAGTGCATTTTCTCTGCAGCCCAGTGACACACTTTTCCTTCCCAACTTCTCAGTAATAATACCCGCACCCAGTCCTAGGCCAGAAGCACTTTGGAGTTTTTCTGTTTTGCAACCCACAAGAGATGAAATCGAAGTGTTTCCACGAAGTACCCTACCAGAAAGATGGAGATGGCAGTGACAGGGCAGGGGGAATGGCTTCACACCGACAGAGAGSAGGTTTAGATGGGATATCAGAAAGAAATTCCTCCCTGTGAGGCTGGTGAGCACTGGCACAGGGTGCCCAGAGCAGCTGGGGCTGCCCCTGGATCCCTGGCAGTGCCCAAGGCCAGGCTGGATGGGGYTTGGAGCAGCCTGGGACAGTGGAAAGTGCCACAGAAGAAACCAGATGATCTTTAAGGTCACTTCCAACCCAGACTAATTCTATGATTATTAAAAAAAAATAGACTTTTCAGAGCTTCCTAATGTGGCCCATAGCAGGTGCATGCAGCTTTGAGGCAGCTCCACACATTAGACCCCATCACAACATTATTTACAAACAAAGCTGATCCATGTAAGCTATGTAAGTTAATTTGACTATGGCACAAAAAAGTTTAACAGTAGAGGGACTCAAAAATGTACCCCAAAAACTCTCCTAAGACACTCCAAAACCTATTTAAACATTAAACTAAATTTAAACATTAAGCCCCTTCCATACAATATGCTACAGTAGAAGGCAGCATAAAGGTTTGACTGCTATCAGTTGGAGATATCAAGCAAAACACCCCAGKGGCAGGTAACAAATGTCCCCTAAGCCAGTCCACAAACCCTCCCTGGTGCACCAGTGCAGACCCCTGCTCTCCCCGTGCCTCATGCAGAACACACCCAGGCTGCCCACAGCTACAGGCAAGCCTGGCTTCTCGCTGCAAGCCCAGCAATTCAGAGGGCACGGTTCAGAGCACAGATTAATGCCCAGATTAAACACTTTTTGCCTAGTTCCTCCTATCTCTGGAGAGCCCATTTACCCTCCAAAGCCTTTACAGGTGGTCAGCTGTCAGAGAACATACCTGCAGCTGAATTACAGGCAATTTGGCCAAGATCTTTTTGTGATATGGGACTTGGAAAGAGGTGTTAATCATATTTTCAAAATTCTTCTAGGGCTCCTTCATGCCACATTACTGTGTCCTAGAAACTTCAGATGAGGTTTATACAAAAGATCTTGGCAAGATCTAGCAGAAGGAAAGGCATGTTTGGGGAGGAACTCTCAGGTGCATTAAGAACACCAGAACAGTCCGTCAGGCTCCAGCAGATTTTAAGGAGTGCCAAGTATCTGAGGAGGGACTAAGTTTTTATATTAAAAAAAACCAAACAACAAGAAAAACAAGAAAAATAAAAATAAAAAAAAAAAAGAAAAAAAAAGAAAAAGTGTTCTCTCTCAGTTTTCTTTGAGGAAACAGCTTTAAAAACAAACAAGTTCCTAAGAGTTCAGTCACAGCATTTTTGCTGGATGTCTTTTCTTAATTGCTATCACTTCCCATTGCTGAAATACCATGCCTAATCTGGCAAAACTAACTTGAAGAGCAGTCCGACTGCCCACAGAGGCTCTCCAGGCTCCTGTTCCCACTGTCCTGAACCAGGATTCCCCTSACAGCCCCGTAATACTCCAACAGCTCCCCAGCACAGGCTCTTCAGCCACGACCCACCTCAGCTCCTTGGATAAAGCAGTGATATTTTGTTGCTACAAAGCAAAACAGAGCTATATTTTGTGGTGGTATAGCTACTTGCATAATGCTTTAGGTCTATCAAGAAAGCAGAAGGCCACCAAGGTGAAAATTCAGCAGTGGTACCAGGCTCTTTTAGCACTCAGTGAAATCAGATCTGGCATTTAGGCCTGGCCTCCCAAAAGGTCAGCTCCTGAGAAAGTTGTATCAAAGCTTGAAGGGCTTGGTTCAAACCTTCTCTAAACATAATGAGTCGTTCTTTTCATGTCAATAGGATCTGTAAAGTTCATCTATTATGGCTCAACTAAAAGTCTGCTTACTTCAGCTCCATTAAGAATTGTATTCAGAGTCTTTATTGCTAATACTGGAATTGTGCAGAAGCAGAATCCAATCTAACACTCATAAAATGGGAYGTTGCAGGAAACAGTGGGTTTATTTCAGTTAAATCTTATCTTTCAGTTTTGGTTGTCCTGATTTTTCTCTCCTGTTTTATGGCCAGATTCTGCACTGAGGTACACAAAACCTGATCACACTGACAGTGGAGGGAAGTACACGTGTGTACAGAAGAGGAGAGATTTCACCTTTCCTGTTTATGAAATAATCTTACTTAACTCCTCCATGTTTTCTTTGATACTGCAACCAGCACGGAGAGAAGCCCTAATGTGTGCAATGTGCACACCAGGAAGATAAGATGGCCAAATGGCAGCTTTCTGCACACTTTTTTCCTAATAAATTAGCTTAAAACAACCCTTTTAGTTCTAATGTCAGGGTAGCTCCACAGTTTAGAGAATATAAAACCCTTTAGCTCACAGGGAGGCAGATTTAGGCAATTTTTTCYTCTATGGACTGAATTCTTACATAGGGAAATTTCAGTCTCCTCTTTCCACTGATATAAAATGAATGGGATGTCACATATGTTCCCCTTATCTTGGATAAAAACAGTTTCTTTTAGAACTTCACAAAATGCCCAGTTCAGCAGACAGTGGAAAAGCACTGGATGATGATGATGTGACACAGGACTCCCCAAGAGTCACAGCTGAAGCAGCCCTTTTTTAACATCCCATATTCTATACACAACATTAACCAGGATCAGCCATCAATTGTCTTTGATTCCCCTGTAGATGTTCAGTTGGTATTCATAAAATTCTTCATGCAAATCAAGGACAGCATTTTATCTTTAGAAGACACCACATTTCTCTGGGTTTTATGAAAATATGCTCTATTCTAGGGTGTGAAAAAGGATCATTGAGAACTCTGGAAAGATGGAATAGACCAAATCCCATGAAAATTGTCTGGTTTAGGCTGCAAATCGGAATGATCTCATTTGCTGTACTTAGGTTGATCCCAGGGCAAATCAGTGAATCCATCCATACAAAGCTCATTGACGTTTCAGGCCCTTGGACACCAAAAGCACAGAGAAACAAACCCAAAATCACCAGGCACTGAGAAACCTGGGACTTCCTGGGGAAAAATGCAATGAGTGATGCACCAGGCATGGAGACAGAATTGGGGAGGGAAGGAACAAAATTAACGGCAAATTAAATTTTGGTAAATGGCCTCGTAGTTCCAATTACAAATGAATTTACAATCCACTAAACAGAAAAGACCTCACTGCAAGCTCTGAGAAATAGTTAAAGAAAACCAGGAACTCCTTATAAACTTGGAATTGTCCATGAGTAACCAACTCTGAGCCTGAATTCCTGAATGGCTGAATCTTGTAAAGAGAAAAAGATAGGCCCATATTAAAACTTTTAACGACTTTAGTTACAAAAAAAAAAAAAAAARAAARGGGRAAAAAAAARGRAAAAAAAAAGGTGGAACTTTGCAGCCAGCTGGCTCCATACCGAAAGCCAGGCTGCACAGCTTGAACTTAAAGCTATCTTAACATAATGAATAAGTGCCAATAATTAGCATATGTAGTGTGAACAGGTTTGCTGGCACAAGCAAGTGAAAAACTCCAAGGTAAAGTTATTATTAGGGAGTAATTAGCTCTGTGAAGTAAATGAGTGAAACAATAGCTGCCAGCACTGACAATATGGCTAACATCTGACTATGTGGAAGATAACATTGTAAAGTATTGCTCCCTGAGCTAGAATCTGTTAATAACCATATGTTAGTGTAATTAATGCAGAGTCTTTCTGACCTGTTGTCACATAAGAACAATACTTTCTGGGAAATATTCAAACAGGCAGCTCTAAACTTGTGGATGGCAAAAAATAATTTGGGAAGTTGCTTACAAACACCTTTTCTTCTGCATTTCTTTAAAAAGAATTCAAAACCAGTAAATGGGGGAGGAGAGTAGAAAAAATAAAGCACCCACACTTATGAACCAACACTTATGAACCAACTTCTTCTAAGGCTGATGACAAAGAGGTCAAACCCTGAATCAAGGCTTTCCAGRCCGTCTGAATAAAACACTAAAAAATACTATTGCATTTTAGGRGTGCTTGTAATCCATGCCCAGACTAAATTCTGCAATTTGATTAATCATATAGACTGGCTTAAACACGTTATGTAAAAAAAAACCCAACCCCTGAACTCAGGAGTGTTCAAATCTGAGACTGGGCTCTGAATTGTTTGGCTTGAGCCCATTTCTAAATTGAATAGATCTCTCCAGGTGTCTGACACCCATCAGACATTCTGCCAAGGTCTTAATATCCTGCTAGATAGGGAGGGTCTCTGCTTGTCCCCCCACAGGACCCTCACACCTCCAAACGAGTGGATTCTGTGACTACAAAGGGCAAGGCTACAGATAACGTCTCTTGAGAAGGTACTAAAAATCATGCCCAGAACTTCTGAATTTTTGTAATAAATGGCACTGATGCAATATTTTCCTCCCATCATATCAACATCTCAAAATGTTTGAAAGGTCTAGTAAATACAGTTTGCTCAACAAGCCTTACATAATTACTGCATTTCCAAGTCATTGTGCYGATGCAGAGAACACATATCCCATGSAAAGCCRTTGTCTCTGAAGCTCCCTGGTAGAGAGACCTTTGTGATTTAATTTGAATACATCTCTGTTCCAACTGAGCATCTCATATGCACCTTGGCCCTTAGAGCATTCACAGCATTGGCTCACTGCAGCAGTTTCCTAGAGAGGGCAAAGTGGGGTCACACATCCCAAAAGAACAGCCTTAATTCTACAAGAAGAAGTTAAACAGCTTCAAAGACCTGGCCATATTTAATTTCAATTTAAAAAAAAATTACAAAATTTAATGCAAGGTGGATCTAACTAACGTAGGATCTCTTTTCCCTTTTTAGCAGAGCAGCTAAAAAAAACCCAACTAACAAAACCAAAAACCCCACATTTTTTAATGCCTCACAGCCTATTATGGCCAGGCAAAGGAGTCCTGCACGTTTGAGATCTCACACATTCATCTTCTTGCTAAACATCTGTTTAAGGCTTGTGTGATCTACCTGTCAGCACCAGTGATCCATAAAGTGTTTGAAGCTCCTGTCACAAGCCCCAGTGCTGGTTTGATCAGAGCCTTTGTGCACRCTAATCACGCCCTTTATCTTTCCTAATGCTAGGAGAAGAAAACCACAGCAAGGCTGTCTTCCAAACCCGAATGTAATTAATCTTTCCAAGGGGGAACCTGCCTGGTTTGAAAAAGCAAGATCTGATGGGCTGCTGCTCTTTTTCTGCAAGGGCCTTATTTTTCCTACCAGGCGCCTTTCCACTTGAGTGGTACCCTTTAGAAAACACTTTAACTGTATCCCAGTGACACTGAAACAACCTTCAAGATCATCTCATGAATGAAGCTGCTGGTRACTTTGCTGAGAAAAAGGGGCCACTGAAAGGAGTCTGACAGAAGCACGTTGAAACGACTCTCTCTTTTTAACTGCATGGGAAAAAAGGGAATCAGAATAAGAACTGGTCCCCTTTTCATGTTTCTCCTAAGCTGCTCTCTTCACTAATAATCCCACTGCTACCTTGCCTTGGCTCAGCTGCACACAAACGTTCTGAAGGCTGCAGGAGCTCCAGAAAGGGAACAGGTAACATCAGGTGGGTTTGGGGCTTTTTACAGCTTGCCTTTTGCCACCATTTGCTGCTTTCTGTGGCGTGAGGGGAATGAGTGCTGTGTGTGATAGAGACAGTGACAATTCAAAGTGCACYTGCACTGAATGGGAATGGGACAAGTGGGTTTAAATTTGGTCATATCTCYGAAGGGAAAAGCTCCTCAGCATTCCTGAGTCCAGGCATTAGCAGCAACAGAAATTCTGGTGAGCAGATGGTGGGAAGCAGCGAGAAACTGATGCTGCAAGACCAAATCTGAGCCCAGATTTCACAGCAATCCCCAACCTAAATAGTGTCACAAGCCTTGAACATACATGGATGGACTGATCTGTGCCTATGGAGATGGAGCTCATTTGGATAATTAACCCTTCAGAGGGAAAAACTTCAGCAATTTGCACAGTACAGGAGCAAGTACTCGGTGGGATGTGACTCTCACCATCACATGGCCCTCCTGTATTACACACAGAAACACTCTCAGAATCCAGCTTGATTCAGACAGGGAAGCAARTGAAGGTAAATTAATCTTTCTATTRCTGTCACCATATATTACTTGGACTGTGAGGAAGTTCAAAGGACTCCAGAGGTCCAACCTCTGACTGTGCATGATCAAAGAGAGTCCTGCATGTTTTAGATCTTTTTCTAAGACAAGATACCACAAGTGGAAAACATGATATAGTAGAGAGGAGTAGCTATTATATCTATTGTAATATTATTTAAGGTTCTGTCCTTGGATCTAGTTTAGATTTCATGAGCTTGATAATTGTCTGTAGGCAACAGCAGCAGTAAAACTTGATAAATAATTTGGGCAATATGAAAGGTTGGGCCCTCCTGGAAAGGTTATTGAACAGACTGGAGGTACTTTGGAATGAAGTGTAAAAAACACCACAGGTAAAGTGAACAAATAAAACAATGAGGTGTGGGTGTGTGTGTGTCACCAACAGAGCAGATCACAACTGGCATGAACCATGGAGAGGAGAAATGCAAATGAAAGACCTGTGAAGAACCTTGGGGAAACAACACCAAACTGTAATTTCATGTTATGGAAAACAGGGAGTAATGCCCAGGCTGAAGGGAAGAGCTGGGTCCAAGAATATCACAGCAGGGAAGAGATGATGGAGTTTGGGGAGTGTCCTGCCAAGAGAACAGGGAGATAATGGAATGTCAGAATGACACAGAATGACAACAGAATGACAACAGGAGACTCAGCAATCAAGCTGTAAGATTGACAAAAAAGTGGCTGAAATTTTTAGGCAGCAGAAAAAGCTGGATTTTAGAGAAGATGATTTGGAATATGGATCTGCTTGAAAAGGAGGAAGATGATGGYGCTGCAAGTTAAAGAACAGAGAAGTCACAGGAGCTTTGGGAAGAGATCAAATGAGTTCATTTGAGRTTAGTGACTCTGTCCAAGATTTATGTCCCCTCTAGCTAGAGATTAAGGCACTTGAATCACAACTAATTTATCACCTTTCTGATTTGCTGGCCATGAAAAAGCACCTGGTACTCCAGACTGCTGCCTAATATTGAACCTTGACAGCTAACTGTCTACAGAGTCCATCTGAGTTTGATAAAACACACAGGTCAGCTTCCAGATAAACTCTGTACCACAGAAACTTGGATTATAGAGTGAGGACAGGACTAAACTGGCATCTTATCCAGTGCACAATCCAATTGCTTTAAATCTGTATCTCATTGAATAATTAAGAGTTCAGAATGTCTGAGACTCTGTATACAGAGGCTATAATGTGCTGCAAGCACAGGACAGGATTATAATGTTATTAAAAAACATCCTGTGTATTTCAAGGAAGAAAGGGAAAATATATCCATTCTTTACAATGCCATTAAAAAGCAATGATGTGACCGACAGATTTTTCTTACAAATTATGCCTTAYGATTTCTAGCCCCTGTCCCCTCTCACCATGGTATGAGCATGTTGCTTGACAAAAAGGATGGATGGTAGAAGAGCTCCTTCAGAGATGTTTTGGRTCAGTCCCACCTGAGGAACAACATGGTCTTGCCATGCCTAGCTGTCAGAATCAGGTTTGTGTGTCTTAAAACAATTAATCATGAACTCCTCCAAACTTCACCTTCCCTTTTGTATAATGTTCATGCTCAGTGATGTCTGGGAAGTTAAAAATGSTTTTGCCTTTCCAGATTTCTGTGCAAACACACCTGAAGACAAAGGGGCTCTTGCTCAGGACCCTGTGAAATCCATTCTCCTGAGCTCTGCTGGCTTTGCAGATGTACTTGCAAACACTTACCCAAAACTCCCACCCAGGTTTGTAATTAATTAACTGAAAGATGGCATTTCTAAGGAGAGCTGCTGCAACCTGCTCTGCAAAGGTCCAATGCTCAGCCAAACTGGATCATGTAACAGCAGTAGGGCAGTAAGCAGATGCTTTCTCTGCAGAATTCAGCAGATAGAGAAGCTACAGCCACGTGAACAAAACCAACTATAGTTTTACTGGGACACAATCTAAGGAAAAACTAAGTCAGCATCACTTGATACACACTGGAAATTATTAGAGCCAAAACCATTTCTGTCCTAGTGCCTTGCTGAATTGTCACTGCTGACTTACACGTGCACACACACAAAATTTTCAGTGGAGAGATATTAGCCCAGCTGAGAAAAATTGCAYTATTCTTCTGGTGACATGTACTTTTTTCCAGAGGCAGCGATGAACAAAGCACTCACAAGTGAATTCCGAAAGGCTGGAAATTTCAGCAAACATCTAAGCCTCCTCCAAAATCAAACAGGCAGTCTAAGAAGATTCCAATTTCTTTCATATGTCTAGCTGCTTCTGACACTAACTGAACAAGAAATTAATTCTCATCCTGTTTTCCCTCTGAAGTCCAAGAGCACCCCTCTCCCAGAGTATGTGAGGCTGCTAAATAAAATCATCAGATGTTGTAAAGCAATTCAGTGAATTCCAGAAATGCAGAAAAGTATGTTTGTATGTGAACACAAAAAGGAGCTTAAAGAAAGTGATAATCTTTAACAAACACCCTGAGACTTCTGCCTTGACCACTCGTCCCAGAGAAATTTATTCTCCTGAAACAACATATTCTAAAGACAAAAGATTTTATTAGTTCTTTTATAAGAGRTGCTGTAACAATTCCCTGCTTTCTAACACTTTATGCTTAAAACGCTTCTGGTAAAAATCTCAGTCTTTCACAAAAAAAATTAGAAGCTTACCAGTGCAACAAAGTTTTATGCCTTAGATTATCCCCCCATTTTAAAACAAACACTGGATCCCTCAATTACCTGCCCAACCTCAGCGAATTGTGTTTTTACCCAAGAAAACCCAATCTTTCCACAAGCAGCAAGACAGGCATGGGTGTCTTGTGAAGAGAGCTGCCTACCCTGCGAGCACCCATTTCCCATGGCAGCAGCAGATTAGAAGAACTATGGAAAATGGAAACAAATGAGGAATAAGAGCAGAGCCCACTGCATTCTCTCATTCCAGAGGTACAACAGTTACAGTGARCTGTTTTGGCCAGATCTACAGCTGCCTTTTCTGATTGGTATTTTCAGCTGCAGTTGGTAGAGATGAAACTGTGCTGTTCTTACAAGGAACACTGCCAAATTTCAAACTTTGACTAGGACCACCAACATTATTTCTGCACCCACACTTTCTGAACCATCAGCCAGCACTACCTTTGCTAAAGGTAGTTTGTCTGTCAGATAATGTGCCCCTTCCTAAAGAAGCAGCATATGGAGCAAATAGAGRGACTGAAAAGCAGAAAGGAACAAAGCAGAAAATGTAGTGTCAACCCCAATAACCCTTTCATGGGCTAGAACGACCATTTTAYTTTATTTGCCATTCAACAGCTTAACTTCAAATAGGTGTTTAATTAACTCAGAGTGGCAGTCTAAACGTTTAGCCTGAAGCTGCCTGGCAAAGGGAAAGTATCTACTGCACTTGCAGATTTAGAGCATCAGGCTCCAGAAGAAACTGTTAATTGCATAATGCAGAGAATTCATGTGACACACACACACAAGTGTAAAGATCAAACTCCCACAACAGTGAAGTTTCTTCTATGCAAAAACTTCATACAAGTCTAAAGAAAAATGAGGGCACTTACGGGTAAAACCTGTTTTCACAAAATAAAATTCTACTGGTTGTGAGGTAACAGATTTATTAAAAAAAACCAAAAAAACAAAAAAAMCCACCAACCAAMCAAACAAACAAAAAACCCAACAACCCAGGAAAGACARATCTAGGAAAGCATTTTTATAAAAATACAAGCACAATATGTTCAGAGGAGGATGAACAGGATTAAGGATTTTTCAAACTTAATCCAAAACACTATAATATTGGTTTAAGAAAGCACAAGGGCTCACAATCCCTAACAGGAGCTGGGCATCTTGCTATGGAGATGGGAGAAGCAAGGAAGGCACCATGTACCTTGCCTCCACAACCTGACATCCTGTTCAGTGGCAGCAGCACAGCTTGGAGCAGTCCTCCCTCTGGTTTCTTGGGGTCTTTACTAGGGACCAAGCCAAACTAGAAGGAAATGAGTGCCCTGGCAGCTGACTGATCATTTTGAATGTTTGACTTCTTGCCCAGCACCCTGCCAAACAGGTAAATTCCCAGCCTGCAGTGATATATGGTGTCCCTTAAAATGAGATGGCCCTCAAATATTTTCTGTTCAAGTAGCCCYGATACCTTGGGGATGCAATAATCCTCCTCCCTCTTTAGTTTATTATACCAAAAGATGTCACACTGGTACTGTTTTAATCAGCAAATAAACCAAGTGCCCAGCACCTGCCTTGGCTTTTATTATCATAATAATCCTGTTTTGTTTTTTAATTCTAAAACATCAGCAGCTCAGCCGTAGGTGAGCTGTGTTTATGCCGCCCCTACTGTCGCCTTTGTGGCTCCATTATTAGCAAGCCATTAAATGAGAAATAGGGGAGGAAGGGGGAGAGATGGGAAAGGCACAGCCATTTGTGCCTGTTGAACACACCAAGCTGGCCTCAGGTAGGCAGAGCATGGCACGGAGGCAGGGTGAGAACCAGAAATGGAGAGAGAAGAAAGCAAGGCAGCGAACAAACCCGCGGGAGCTGGAGCAGAGCGATGCAGGAGAAAAGAGACACAGGGGCAGGCATGCCACTGGCATTTAGCACAGCCAGGATGGAGCACAAACCCAGCAGCGCTCCAGGGCAGTGCACAGCCACTGCTAAGGGCCCTACACYCTGATTTGTTTGGGCAGTTCTCATGGAATCGAGGGTGCTTCAAAAGGGAAGGTATGTGCTGACAGAGCCTTGGCTCTGCTACAACGAATGGATCTGGAAAAACTGAAACACAGCAAACGCTAAAAATGCAAGGAAAATTGTTTTCCTACCTTGAAGAGGACAGAAACAGACCCTCATAAACTTTTTACCACTTATTCACTTACATTTTACTGATGGAGCAGATCAGTTTTTCTGCATTAAACTCCATTGATGTGATTCAGTGGAATGGCACCAACATAAATCTGACTCTGGGAATGAGAGAGTCCTTTCTGCCTGCTTCCCTGCCTCATTCTCCCAAACACTGCAGTCTGCATTCAATTTCTTCCAGCAAAATGGGAAATTCTATAGAAAACCAGCAAAAGTGGAGCCAGAAGATAAAAACCTAGACGGCCTGAATCTTTGATAACTGCACTCCAGTTCCCATTCTGTGCTGTGGCCCAATGGGAGACGCCTGACAATCTGGGTTCTGTTCCTGGTTCTGGCAATGAGCTGCAGCCTAACAATGTGCAAGCTGCTTCCCCTCTGTCCTCAATTCCCCTGGTCTGAAAAACAGGATGCTTTAAAAAAAAAAAAAGAAAAAAAAAAAAAAAAGAAGGAAAAATATTCCAAGATCCAGTGATGACGGTGCTACATAAGATCTGGATCATGCACAAATATCCGTGCAAACAGACTCTGAAATGCAAGTAGAAATTGGTGATTTAATGCTATTTTGTAGAGCTATAAGTAACTACAAGGGATGAAAAGGCAGAGAAGAATCATACCTGGCAGTTATGAAATAAGGGATGATGCTTCCAGAGCAAAGTTTCCATGCACAGGGAGGAACATTTGAATTTCAAGCCACTGGAGTATTCTGACATCTCTTTCTGCTATTTAATAGGAAGTAACAACTATTTATCACGGTTCCTCTAGGAGGTGTAAAACAAAAATAGCCAAGCATTGTGGGAAATCTACATTGCCAAAGCTTATGAAATAATCTGAGCGAAGACAAATCACAAGTTCAAGAAAGTGTCCTTCATGTAAGTATTTCAGTTTCCTTCTGAAGCAGTAAGAACCTTAGAGATAAGGACCAAACTTCCTACCCTAATCTTTATTTCTAAAAAAAGGGATTGGGCAAATAGGCTCAACATCTTAAGGCCCACTTTTCCCAGGGACTGGATAGAATTAGATCTGAGTAGGTTTATCTCAATCGAACTAGGATAGTTTCTATTAAAAAAAATAAAAATCCATATTTTAACCAGCAAAGTTTAATCCCTTCTTTCCCTGTGAAAACTCAGATAAGTTTGATTTTGCGCCTCTCGCTGTCTCCATACTCCAGGTATTATGTCATTGCACATTAGACTGTGTCAACACACCGTGACTTGGCTGCTGCTAATGCAAAACCCCAGCAAACATGGAGCCAGGAGATAATTCCAGAGCGCTTTCCTCCCCCTGGTTAATGGAACTCGCTATTTATCCTCCCTCTTTCTGACACTTCCACTGAGTGATGGTCCCAAAACGGGGAAAATCAGCCTTTGGCATGCAAAGCCGTCTTAAGGCAGAGCAGCAATCTTCGCGGGCAGGTGAGCTCCACACGTGGCTCAGGAAGCATCCCTGCCCTGTGAAACGCAGGAACAGCGSTGCCAGGCTGCCAAGGAAGCCTCCCCAAGGCCCCCTTGGGTGGAAAGAAGGCTTAACCTCCCACAGAAAGGCAGGGCGTGGAACTTGGGGTTTATTGGAGAGGGCCAAGTGCAGGGCCCTGCTGGGAGCTGCCAGCCACAGCTCAGAGCAGGCCTGAGAGAAGCGAAGAGAGAGGTGAAGAGAGAGAAGGCAAGAGAGTGGTGAAGAGGAGGAGAGAGCAAGGTTCCCATTACAATACAATAAATCTTCTTCTGGTCTTGGAACTTGGGGTTTATTGGAAAGGGCCAAGTGCAGGGCCCAGCTCAGAGCAGGCCCCAGAGATGTAAAGAGAGAGGTGAAGAGAGAGAAGGCAAGAGCGTGGTAAAGAGGAAGAGCGCGTGAGGAAGAGTAAAGAGGGTAACAGAGTAAAAGAGCACGAAGTTCCCATTACAATACCATAAATCTTCTGCTTTGAATATTCTAATTTYCCCTAACCAATCTCGTACAAGATACAAATCCTACAGCATTTACATACAGCCATGTAAGAATCATTACATTACCATACTGTGTTACACTTTAAACCCTAAAAACTCCTCTTTGGGCCCCTTCTGCCAAGCTGTAGGGTCTGCTCTGACCCTTGGACCTGTCTGCAAGCAGAGGGTGTTGTTCCACCAAAAGGGGATCACCTTCAGCTGGCCACACCATTGTTTTCCAGTTGTTCAGTAACTGARGTATCTCAAAGCTTGCTTTCATTTCAGTCTCACTTATAGTTTCCATATTCTCAAAATCTTTTTGCCAGGCAACCATATTTATAAGGCTGTCCTGTCTCATCTTCCCCAACAATCTCYGCCCTGTGAAACGCAGGAACAGCGGTGCCAGGCTGCCAAGGAAGCTTCCCCGAGTCCCCCTTGGGTGGAAAGGAGCCTAACCTCCCACAGCAGGCACCTCCTGAAGGAGAGGGAGATGACGTCTCACGGGAGCCCACGGGTGTGAGGCTCTCAGAACATGTGCCCACACGCGAACCGGGAGGGAAGCCTGCATTCCTCAACTTGAGAAAGGGCTGCTTTCAGAACGGCCTGCTCCTTAAAAACAATCTATCTTCTCTTGTGTTTAAGTATTAAAACAGTGGCTCGGGTTCCTTAAACATTAAGAAAAATAACACAGAGAAGAAGCCACGTGGAACTTGATAAAATTGTTACATCATGTCAGGCTTGTCCTCATCTTGGTCATTTATTTCAGCACCAAGTGTCTCTAAATGCTCATGTATGGATTTAATGCTGTTTTGTACAAGAGGAGGGAATTCCAGGCTCCTTCAATCAACATGTAAACATTTTACCATAGTAAAATCAAGTAAAACTTCATGGGCTTTGAGTCAATCATAACGAAACACCAAAAGCAGACAACATATTTCATGAGAAAGAAGCCTTTTAGGAAATAGTATTATATAGCATTATTAAAGTCCCATCCTCCCCTGTTAACTACTGCATGCTAAAGCAAATGTCAGCCTGGGGGGGCTCAATGTTCCTAAATTAAACACCCTTCAAACACACTTTCTGACAGTTATCTTCAGATTTTCCACAGATGCTGCCACTGCCAGTGCCACGGAGTGAAGCACAAAAATAGATCCAAAGCTAGTGTCACATCCAGGCTGTGCTGACACCCCTGCCACTGTAACGGCAGGAGGAGAAGCACACTGTGCAGAGGGCAGCTGATGGCACTGTGGGTGACATTCTGGAAGCCTGAACCACTGATCAAAGCCACAGAAAGTCACCAGCAGAAGGTTCTGTCCCAGACTGAAAGCAAGAGCCCATCTCTGCTCATTCCCTGGATATGCACTGCCTTTTGAACCCTGAAATGGTGAAAGTTATTCCCCTTCTGCAGCTTCCCAGGGCAGCCTGTACAGATGCAACACTCTCTGGAGGTTTTGCTTACCCTGTAAATCATCACGCCTATATTCTTAATTGTTTGGCACAGCTCCCAGGACATCCATTACACCTCCTGTGACTAACAGAGCTTTGTATCTGCTCACCCCGGGGTCTTCCAACCAATAAATGCCTGGGCACGGAGAGAGGGGCATGGAAATAATGCATTACAGGTCAGCAATATTCTGTCAGGACACCTGAACAATATGAGCCAACGAATCAGCCAAAAACACAGCACAAGGCTCTTGCCCCTCTTTGGTTTTCCCTTCTCTGCCTTTCCTMTCACTAGAGAGTCAGCCACTAGGATTGTGCTGGAGCGTGCAAGTCCTACTCTGAACAAAAAGCTGAAAGAATACTGAATGCACACTAGAGAAGGTGGCATCAGGTACTGATTTATGTGGGCATTCTGCCTACTACTGCACCCCCCAGCTCCAGCCACAACTCCAGACCTCCCCAGACATCCCCACAACTAAGGCACAAACAGATGAACAGCAGTGGCTCCTGCTCAGCTCCAGGTGAGGCTGTGAGAAAGAAAAAAAGCAAGGCAGGCAGAAAGTGTCTGTGGTACCTGTAACCCACCAGAGCAAGGCCAGCTTCAGTGGATGCACAGAAAGGGCTCAGCCTCTACCCATGGCTCCTCTGAGGATGATGGCATTTGTGGGGGCAGTGACGAGGCACACTGGGAGGAAAGCAAGCTCTTTCTGCAGGAACAGTTTGTTCTTTTTAAACCTTTCCCGTGGCTGCACCCGGGCTCTGAGGGGAGCACAGCACTGGGAAGGTAAAAAGGAATCAGTTCTTCGGCCAACAGGAGAAAAGGCAAACMCACCCAGAGCAAAAGAGAGCCAGAGAAGCAGGGAGGGCAGAGGCACAGAGAAATTGTGCAAAGACACATTTCACGTGCAATTCATGTAAAGGCACTGGCATTTTTATCACAAAGAAGAGTTTCATCAAAGTCTCCAGAGATCTGCCATAAAGGAAGCCCTTGCCTTGCTGCCTAGGCTGCCTGAAAGAAACACCTGTGATGCACAACAAAAAAAGACCAAACAAACAATAGGTATAGAGGGGAGGCCGTGCTCCAAACAATGGGAATTGCAGAAGCACAGTTTGCTCTAAATGCAGGACCAGAATCCTATCAAATGAACAGCTGGGGAAAGCACAATTCTCTATATTTGCAGGGAAGTTGCACAGATTACATGATGGCAACAAATACAATATATGTATCTGAGCTCTGCTTCCTAGGCACCAGAAAGGACAGGAACCTCCTAAGATATCTCTGAGTGGAAGAATAAACTTGCCTGAGCCCAGCTCCAGGAAAAAAGATAGCCAGATTTCAGAGGAACACAATGGACAATTTTCCTCCCAYGGGATCTCTGCAAGAGTTTCTGCTAAGAAGACACTGAGCTCAACCAACCTTCTCAAAAGGTGCAGAAAGCAAACTTGAGATTTAAACAAATCCACCCAAGTGCACAAAGGGGATATGAGCTATTCCCAAAATGGATGTTCTGTTTGAAATAAGAAGYGCAAATATTCTTAACAAAGAATTCTATGTCAGTATATTGATTACAATTCAAGTTTTTTTATTCTGATTGTACTAGAAAAGACAGGAATTCTGAACTGTGCAAGTAATTCAATGGAAGTAGACTTAAAAAACACCCTGAAACTCATCACACAGAAAGCTAAAATTCTTGAAAAATATCATTTCAAGCCTGCCTTTCATTTCAAATAAAAAATAAATGCAAGAAATAGAGTTTACTTCTAATTCTGGTCACTAGAATACATCAGCTCTCCAAAACCTTGCTTACCAATACATTGACAAAGAAATTCCTGGAGCTATCATGTATCTGGTGAGCAGAAACAGGTTCTATGGAAAAACAGAAGYAACATTTATGGGGTGTCTACAGCCATGGAGACATTCAGAGAATCACAGAAGGGGAAAGGAARTCTGAAAGTTTTATTTCCTTTTTTTTCTTCTAATTTGAAGTAATAAGAGTCCATTTCTGCTTATATTGCATCTTGTTTCATATGCATCAGTCTGTTTGCATATCCCTGGGAAATTCTGTGATCACCAATGCCTTGCCCTAAATTCAGGGCTCTCTCTATTTGCCATGACCTCAGATCAGAGCAGCCAGCATGGCTGGAGAGTTCATAAAGCCCTGAAAAACTCACAGCTACCATCAGCTGCAGCTTAGTAACTATTCCCAACCTTGGAAGAACATCCTTCCTTCCTCCTAAATTCCTTTAGAGCCATTGAAAATCAGTGTTCAGGGAAGTAAAGCAGTCCTGTTTGTAACTGATATCTAAAATGGGGCATTTCCAATGCAGGCACTAAAAGGTGTCYGCAGCATCTCACACCTGTGTGTAAGGTGAGAATGGAACCAAAACTGCCTCACAGATGCTGACTGATTCCTGCACTACAAATCTGAACTCCAGGCTTAAAGGAATTGGAAATTATGCTCAATTTAGATGTGTGTGATTCTTAGGGATATTACTAACTTAAAACTTCTTACATACAGCACATGAAAAAGCCCCTCTTGCTTATTCACAGCAGCTCAGAAATGTTTAAATGGCAGATAAGATTCTACACACAGTTTGCAAGATAAGAAAATATATTCTCACCACACAGAGCTTTAAAAGGACAAATGCTGCAACAGCTTCTATCAAACACCCTACCATCAGCCTCAGGGTTTGGGGGTTTTTTTGCTAAAGCACAAAGAATGTGGTAAATTAGGARAAAATAATTGATTAGTGGCACAAACTGATCCAGTCCCAACCCCACTGAGARAGAATGGGAGGAACAAATGGAGGGTGCTGGAAAAAAGGATCAAACTCCATTTTCAACACCACCAGTCCAAATTCAACAAAGGCACTCCATCCCTCATCTGCCGCTCTGAAGAGGACAGTCATAGGGGAAAAAAATTTTCTTTATTTTGATGGAGACCAAAATTTAAAAAAAAACCAAACTCAAACTGGAAGAAGAAAGGAAATGGGACACAGAAAAAGAGGGGGCTTCAKAGGACAGGCTCTTGTCCACCACAGGCAGGGAGCTGTCTGTCTGTCTGTCTGGCCCAGGAGAAGCCAGCATTTCTCCWGTAAGTGCAGTGCCAGCTGGCACCTCTCCCATGCTGGCACTCCAAAGCGACCTGCAGATATTCTGCAAGGGGCCACTGGACCAGCATTCTGAGCTTTTACAGCCATCAAACCACACAGAAAACCAGCTAAAATAATGCCACACTGCATGGAAAGTCAAGGAACCRAGCATTAGGGAATGTCAGAATCAAGGCTGTCAACGTAATTTTCATGTTCCCACTTGTTATTTCGGTTTGCAGTTATATTTTCATGTAATTCTGGAATGCAATTTTTTTATTCAACATAAATGACCGAGACACATGAGAATAAAATAAAGGTATCTATTTCACTTYATTCTGGCACTTATAACTTCCAAATGCCTTACTTTGTTACCTAAATGATGTATTTCTTTGCACACAATGTTCACAGCACACAAGAATATAGAAATATTTCAATCATTTCTGTCAAATCCATTTTAAATTGGTATTTTGTTTGAAACTATCCAAGTTCCAACTTCAGAATAATTTGCTGAACAGTATCACTTTCATCTTTTAAATAAGCCAATTTTGTTAAAAAACATTATAACACACACATTGTAAATTTTTTTTTTTGTAAAATTGCACCAAATATTTATGAGCTCCAAGCACTGTGAATTAAATTTGTCTCATTTCATTATTATTGCTTTCCATCTAAGTCTTAATTTTAGTTTTTATGACTTTATTATGCTTATCCTGGAACTTAAATTCTTTTATTTACTTCTAAATACAAGAAACTCTGACATATACCTCTAAATCTCTCCAAAGTGTATTTTAAATCCATCTGAATAAAAATCTGAAATGGTTCCTTAAAATTATTTAACTGTTACAAATTTTATTCAACTTTCACGTGAAACGTGAACTTAATGGAGACTCCACACAAGATGCAAAAYAAAGAAGCTGACACGAGATCCATGACCCTGCAGGTAATCTTTGTTCAACTGAGACTTCCACAAGACAACTTCACCTTTCCCTCTCTTCCTCCAGAATTTTAAGCCAGGGGTCGTTTACATCACCCCTCCAATCACAAACCCCTCAAGGAACCACGAAATATTTAATCTACTCTTCTTTAAGAGCTGCCTGCCACTGTAATTTGCACACTGCAATTCAGCAGCAGGAAAGGGACAGAAAGTGGACACCTAAATGAAAACTGCTCCCCTTGGCCTCTTGTCATGTCCCCTTGCCTCCTAAGCCCTGCAGGGTAAGGCATCACCAGCCTTTGGACACCCAGGAAGACCCAGGGTGGTGAAGACAATGGCATGGATTCAGTAGGTGGAAGCAGCTTTCCCCCCTGAATCATTTGAACCCTTTTATCTCAGGGGAGGGTTTGAGGGGCTCAGTTTTGAATGAGCCACCAAAACAGAGCTGAGACCACTCAGCGGGGCAAGTGGGACTCAGAAAAGCAAGTCACTGGCAACAGGAATTAAATGATCCTCAGATCTCTTCCTCTTGACACAGGTGTGGGTGCTGGTGGCAACCTTGGAATGCCAAACATAACTCCTATCTCAAATACAGCCATTTTGGCTAGAAAAGCAACCATTTCAGATGGAATGAGCTGGGCAGAATGAGATGCCCAGTGCCTAGAATCACAACMGAAGATAATGATCCTTGTACACCAACACCCTCAATGTTGTTAGAGTTGTGAACCTGGCAGCAGATTTTTTGCTTGAGTAGTGCTAATGGATGGTTTTTTGCTTGAGCAGTGCTAATGGATGCAGATCAACACTATGTTCTGTCCAAATTCCAGTGTGGGACATGACACACTRCTTGCCTGTGTCTCCCTGTCCTCCCACTGGACATTCCCATCCCATCTCCTGCGCTTGCACATCCAACAGGTGAAACACCATCACACCCAGTGCACCAGCCCAAACCCTGCACTGGTGCCAGCACTGCTGTTACAGCCAGGACAAGGAAATGCACCCTCATACTCCTGCAGGTCAGAATCTCCCACTATGCACATCACCAAAAAGTAATATTAACAMACATTGACCCAAAACACTACTTCCTCTGTTCATGCTCTGCACCACTACAAAACACAGAAAACTCCTACAGAAACCTTAAGAACCATCTCCTGAGTAAGAGCCATGCAATSCCAAGCATACTCCATAATACTGAAGAGGAAATAAACGAGATCTGAATTCAGCTGAGAGTGTCATTCTCTTTGGGATCCTTCAGGATGTCCTGTGCCACATAAACTAAATAATTACTTGGCCAACARGGCCAAAACCTCCCAATTTAGAAAAATCACCAGAATAAGATGCCGTTGTGAATTTTCAAAATTTGTTTTGTTCTGGGGAGTGAGACCCTACAACAAATGCTCTCCAACCATGCAGCCATCTGAGTCATTCTGCACTGGTGACCCTCATAAGGATGCTCTTGTTTCCAGAGCCAGTGTGATGCCACACAGAGATCTGTCTGTTAAATTGAATTCTTGCCTCTAGATAGATAGATAGATAGATATAAAGTTTATTTTGAAATGTCTCCTAGTGCTTCTCTGAGCCTGACTGATGTGAGATGTTATTTTGAACATGCCAAAGCATCTGAACGGCTCCAGTCCTTTCTTTTCAGCGTGCATTCCTTGATAAGTGGCAAAGCTTCCCACTTATCAGTCACTCAAAGTGACTGTGGCTGTCAGCTGTGTACAAAGCGCAATCAGCTTGCAAGAAGAGACACCAGCATTTTTCTTCTCAGTTTGAAGCAAACACGTTTTGACTGCTAGTCATTCAATTTTAAAGCATCTTCAATTAGGGGCGGATGAAGATATAAAGAAAACACATCCTAAACACCTCTGTCAGCCAGCAGTAAAAAATTTATTGTTATCTCCTGCTTCACCTCACTGCAGAGGCAGCAGTGGCAGCCTTTTTTTGGCTGTACAGCAGGAGTGCTCAGGATTACACAGACAAGACCGCAGCCATGGAGAGCTCGTGCTCAGCTTCTCCAGGCACTTCCAGGGGGCACCTTGTGCCCCTGCTGTGCCCACACCTGCACAGGTAGAGCTCACAGGGCACCCCACRGCACCCACTCTGAGCACAAACACTCACAGAATGCTCTGCAGGCAGCAAAATGCCCCACAAACCCATCAATAATGCCATGGAACACAGACAAGGAGGGCAAAGGAAGGGCTGCCAGAGAGGAGAAGCTGCTGCAGGAAAGGTGGGCAGCTGCTTAGAAAGGTTACTCAGCACCAGGGAGCTGAAAGTGAAAGAAAATAGTCATAGTTGATGATGAGAGATGCAGAAATTGGAGAGGGGATCTGAAAACAAAACAAAACAAAACAAGACAGGGCCCTGAAATGCCTGCTGAGGAGAGAGAACCCAAGATGAGGCCCTGGAGCACGATGCTGCTAGCTGTGAGGACTGGATCTCACCACCGGTCTTTCCCTACAGTCTAAGGTGCTGGATTATTTTGGGTGTTTCAGTGCTCTGGTTTTTAACAAAAAAAAAGTYTCTGGCCTCTCCTTGTGATTGTGTGAGAGAACTGGAAAATGGGAACACTGAAAGYTCAGTAACAGAAAGTAAATTAAGAAAAGATGCTAAAATGGCAAGAAAAGAAGTCATGAAGTTCAAAACAGTGTTAGAATTTGAGAACATTTGGACCAGTAACACTGGAGAAAACAAGCGCTGTTGCCATCAAGTAGCTCAGCATAGGCAAAAMAAAGCTGATTTACCTCAATCAAACATGCCCTTGCATTTCCAATAAATTCAGGCTCACAGAACCACAGAACCCTCTGAGTTTGAAGGGACCCACCCACGAGGGTTCAATTCTTCAGGGAACAGCCTATATGGGGATCAAACCCCCAACCCATGCTCTGACCAACTGAGCTCATCCAARCTTTAAGCAGATACTCCTGGTTTACACTGGCACAGCACCACCAGAACACAAATTTGGATGGCAGAAGGGTACAGAAAARGCCTGGGATCAAACTACCTGCAGGAACTTGCTAAGGGTTACCTGTGGAGTTAAAACCATGGTGCAAACTGATCCTCTGCAYTGAATGAAGTGCACAGAAGGACCCCAACAACCTCTTACACAACTTTCCTGCTAAGGGAAGGAAATGAAGGCCCACARGTTACTCAGAAGTCCAGTCTGCCACAAATGTTATTAGCTGAAGCTGAGAGGACAGAAAGCAATTAGCTCATTCTCACTGATTTTTCTCTTTTCTTCCCCTTCTTTTCCCTCTTTCCCCCCCAGCCCCAAGGGTTTGTTTGTTTGGGGGTTTTTTGGGGTTGCTGTTCTCTTTGCGTTTGTTTGTTTGTTCTTGGTTCTGTGTGTGGTTTTGGATAACTTCTTTCCCAGGGGATTTCTGCTGCCCAAGGGACAGGCGAGTCCCTCTGATAACTGATAGGAGATCAGCTGCAGAGCTCTGTGAGGAACAATTGTTCTGCCTCTCTGCTGGCAGCTCGGGGCTCTGGGAAGGGGCTGCAGAGTCATGGGAAAGGCTGCAGTGTGACTCCTCCTGGGCTCTCCCCGAGCCAGCCTGCCTGCTTGGGAGCTGCAGGAGAACAGCTGCTCCTGACACAAGATGGATGTGCACAAAGYGTCCCCGCAGCCACCAGCGCTCCGGCGCGCTCAGCCGGGCTGTGCGCTCACAGCCTGTCACATCCGCACCTGCAAAAAACCCCAAAAAACAAAACCAAACCGCGCCAGTGGACACAGCCTGCTCTAAAAATATTCTGGAGGGAGGAGGAAGAGACTTTCTCACAGTTTCCTACCAAAGAAAGGGCCCATTAAACTCCTACTAATATCAAGAGCCTTTTCTCCATGTTCAGYGGGAGCTGGATCAGGCACTACTTTCAGCAGTTTTATTGTCTTACCAAGGAAACCTTCTGTCCTCACCTCTCTCTAACGTGCAAAGAGGACTCTGGTTGTGGAAAAACTAATTCTGTTCTGCCCTGTAAGGCTTGCAAAGTGATTGCAGCAGCACAAAGCCCTGCTCCGCTGCCACTGACTTCTCAGAAGAGCAGAATTCCCAGGGAAAATGGGAATCCAGGAGCAAGAGGCACTACTGAATCTGTAACCAGGCCCTTGTGCAGCCCCTGCTCATTTTTGTGTCTCCAGTGAAGGACTCATCACCCCAGCCCTTTAAAACCCCTGGAAAACTCTGGTTACAGACACATGAGAGGTTGGGAACCAGGAGAAATGCCCCAAGACCTCCTGGCTGCCCTGAGGAGACACTGACAGGGCAAGATTGGGAGTAAGGGTCTCTGCCCTCCTTATTAAAAACCCAACGTTCTCCAAGAATTTAGCTCACAGAAAATCAAAGTCTTAGCCATGTTGGAAATATAATTTAAGACTGCAGACTTGTTGGGGCAGGGGAAAAAAGTCATCACATTTCTTTTTGTACAGTCAATTCATCTGTATCGTCTCTCAACGAGAGAAACTGGTGCCTTCTACAAAAAATTAAAAAGAACACAAATGGGCCTGGATATCATGCAGCCAGCTCTGGGTAACAGAGGATTGCTCACCTGAGGA
Source organism: Cardinalis cardinalis (assembly GCA_014549065.1). Lineage (NCBI taxonomy): Eukaryota > Metazoa > Chordata > Aves > Passeriformes > Cardinalidae > Cardinalis > Cardinalis cardinalis. Next base: position 239,229 of record JACDOX010000254.1, read on the forward strand.
GTGCAGAGTAAACAACAAATCTAAACAAAACAAAACAAAACAAAAATTACTGCCATAACTGGTGGGAAAATGATGGTACTGAAGCACTCTGGAAGCAGGTCTCTACCACTGTTTTGGAAGACTGGAATCAGCCCAGAAYCTCTTGCTGTTCGGAAAGTTCTGACAATAACAACTGTGTCATTTCAAAACTTTGCGTGTTAAGCTTAAGAAATATTTTGCTGAACTTCTGTGTAACTCAGAAACCAAATCCCTCTTTCCTCCCCAAAAACACAGCTCCGTTTTGAAAAACTGATCTGGCTGAGAAATGGCCTAGCCATCCTGCAGGAAATTCTAACTTCAAAGCTTTTATTACACTCCAAATTGGAACATCTCAAACCTCAGAAGGCAGTGAGAATGGGAATATTTTGGTTTGAGAACTCAGCATCTCTTCCTCCACCCACAGCAGCGACAGGGAAGGGGACAGAGGCAGCTGCCAGGATGCAAACCTGGCTGCAGACCCCCAGGGGAAAGCCCTCTGTGGAGCTGGCAGGACATGCAGGGCAGGGAGAGAGCCAGCAGAGCCCCAAGGCTGCAGCCCCAGGGCTCATGGTGCCCATATTCCCCTCTGGACAAGCTGCTGAGGCTCTGCAAAGCCTCACCCAGGAGCACTTTGGCAAAGGCACGCCCCCCCTGGCAGGGCTGACACTGAAAGGGTTAATTCCATTCKACTGGCCTGTGAGACTTTCAGCACAGGGGCAAGGCCTGCAAAAGCTGCTTTCAGCAAGGGGAGCTGGGAGGTGAGAAGAAGACCTGGCCCAAGAATGCAGTGACAGACAAAAGAACCTGGAATTGGGAGCTTGGGCTGGTAATGGGGCAAAAATTGTTCTATGCATGGAGATTCTGTACATGAGTGACCCCCTTGCAGAGTCTCCTGTGTGCACCTTCAGCCCTGAATAAAATTATTCCCTCTTTAACACAACTTTAGTGCTGGAGGGATGACTTCCCACATTTCAGGCATTTAAGAGGTACCAGGTGGAACAGGTCAGAGACACTGGTTCCAGCCTTGCATCAGAATTTAGCTGGGATCTCCTCACTCTCAGGGGTCTAAACCTTCTCACAAAAAAAGGGTTCTATTAAAACATCTGCTCCAGCTGTGAAGGAAAATGAAAACCCTCTCCTAAAACACAGATTGCTGCCTGGCAGGAACTGCCCTCAATTTCAGAAAGCACTTGGTTCTTGGGCTGAGTATGTCACTCAGAAGAGAACACAAATTAGTAACCAATTACTGACAGTATCAAACCAAAAAAGTCAAACAAAACTGTGGCCTAAATGTTACAAATACTGTAAAGCAGCGTTTGTGCTGCCTGCTGCTTTGAATCTTAGTTTTACATTATTGGCAACCTGAAGTGTTCCAAGATCTTGAGCTGGGCTCTCCAAAAAAAATTTTGACTAAAAATCAGAACAGATTAGAAAACAGCATTTGGCCTCTGTTTTGTTTGCCTTCTAATTTTGGAACTTGTAGTGCTCATGGTTTCAGATTTTGCCTGGAAATCTGAGAGTTGGAAGTTTACATTTGGGAGAAATGAAAGCTGGCATTTTTGTCATCACATGACTCCAAGAGCTGGGGCTTGAGGGAAAAACATAAAACATTGTCAGGTTTTCTACAAAATTGTGAGATTAGCAGTATCAGTTTTATCACAATTTAGGCTGCAAGGTTGACCTATTTTATCAACAGTGCCCTACTGAATATGAATTGCTTTATGAATTTTAACAACCATCTTTCATTTTAAATACAGTTCAATTAAAGTGACATTTGTCAGCGAGCTCCAAAGCAAACCCTTCCATCAGCATCCTGGGCCAGGCTTTGTCTCTGGGACCAAGGAGCCCTCCCAGCGCCGTGGCTCAGGGACACCCTGCAAGGAGGGGTGACACCAYGAGCACATCCCAAGCCTCTGCCCCTCTGCGCCCCGCTGAGACGGAGCTGCAGAGCCCCAGAATGCCCAGGCTCCAGGGGAACCGCACCAGGGAGAGATTGGGGACTCACAGAAGAGGAGTGGGTACCCAGCAGAGCTCCCTTGAGGACTAAACTGAGCTAAGCCAAGAACTTGCTGAGCTGTACCWGTGTTGGAACCCAGGAAATTCCTCTGGCTGCCCTGGAGGGCTCRAGCCCCTGCCCAGGACCCCTGTGTCTTTGGTTTAGCCCTTGGAAAAAACAATTACCAACCTTGTATGAACAATTACAAGCCACGACAGTTTAAGCAGAATGATAGTGAATTTGTCACAGGGTGAAAAATAGATTTTTTGGGGTTTTTAGAATGGGGGTTCAGGAGGCAAGATGGAGGAATCTGGGCATGTCCAGCCTTTCTCCTTCTTCTTCTTCTTGGCCTCCATCTTCTGCTGTGATGGTGGCACTTTTGGATTGGTTTAGAGTAGAAGCTCACTGTTTAACATAGGTGATAGGTATTGGAAAGTCATTGTAAACATTGTATATACAGTTTTTAGTATAAAGGGGGTGGGCAGAGTGCCTCTGTTTGTGCTGCTGAACAGACCTTGGCTGGAGAGGAGAAAGAATTTTATAGATAAGAAACAATAAACAACCTTGAGAACAAGAACTGAAAAGTTGTGACTCCTCGTTTGACAGCCAGGACGGGTAAAGAGACTTTCTAACATAACTCTGAGCAGCTAGAGCCCTGAGATACCAGGGCTGCCCTACAATTTCTGCCTCAAATACAGCCTGCAACCTTTGAGGTGCTGATGCACAAGGGCTGTAAATACCCAGATTCCAGCTCCATCCATGGCAGAACAGCAGGACCAGGGGTGCAGGGAGAACAGCACCAACAGTCAGAGGCAGAAACCTTACAGGGAAAACCTCACACACACAGACTGGGCAGAGCAGAGAGTGTGCATGGGGGGCTGCATCCCAAAGTGCSATAAAAACAGGGGAGGGTTAGTTAATTATTCAGGGAAACTCAAACCTCTCCACAAATTAGCTCTAGAACATCCTGAGAAGTAGAAAAAAATCACAAACGCTTGCCAAAACACAAAATCCCATCTAGATCCCATTTTAGCATTTTGAGGTYGTACAGATTCTCAAATTTAATCTAATCTGCAACTTTCCTCCASCTTACTTAACTCTCCATACAAAGTCCTTGTTTTCTGTTTTAGTGGCACCACCTTCCAATGAACTCAGCAGAGATGGGCTTGGAAAAGACRTGTCACTTAGAGACTCACATGCCAGGCACATTTTTCTGTGCCCAAGGAACTAAAGCATCTTCCTCCAGCACCCCAGAGRTGCTGGTTTAACTGAGCTGCAGCTCCACTGAGCATCTGCAGGCCTCTGAGGAGGAGAGGGACTCACAGCCTCTCCCTGGTTATGGATTGTGTGATGGGCTAAGGAGAAAGGGAACTGTTTCCAAGTTAGCACAGAGAGAAAGGACTCATAAATCATGGGGTCAGCCAGGTTATGCTTTTTTCTAACCTTAAGGTATTATGCTTTCAATACAATATTTCAGTGGCTTTTTTCTGTGTAATAATTTATATGGAATTATGGCAACTCTTACAAGCTTAGAAAAAAATTGGCTCAAGTAAAACGATTCCTTTGTCATAAATAAGTTGAGTTCATAGCTACAGCACAATCATTCAACTGCACCTAAGTCAAACAGTCATCCACTCTTTGTAGGAATATTTCCCTGTCAATAAATCTCGTGCTATTTCAAAACTCCAGGCGAGTGTGACAGAAGCCTGTTAGATAAATTAGGGCAAGGTCAGAGAAGCTGAACTCACAGCTACATTCTTGTCACAGTTTTCTTCCACCTCCCATAACCCATAGGCTGACTATAAACTCACTGACCAYTTTAAACATGGGCATCTTAGGAGGACTTCATTGCCTTAATTTATATACAAAAGGTGATTTCTTTAAGAACTGTTTCTTATCTGACAGTCACTAACTCAGGAGAAAWGTTTTGCTTTGTGTTCACTGTCAATTAGGATTTTTTTATTATTATTTTAGATGTTTTTCCCTTCAGAGYTATGGGCTTCAGCCAGGGTTCATGAGACTTTAGGATCACACATGGAAGTGCCCAGACTGCCTGTGCAGCATCACCCAAATTTCACCACAAACAGATCAGCTCTGTGGGAATGAGAGAGCAGCACTGCCTCCCTGCCYGCTCCACTGCTGACCTTCCTGCCTGACCATCCAAAAGGAGGGTGCCACAAATCCGATGGGGTCTGTGTGAAGTGCACCCTGGAGGTGAAATCCTGACCTCAGCAGGGTCAATATTTCATCTGCAATCCCCTGAGACAGAGCCCCAAATCACTCCTGAGGATTGCAGCTTCCATCAGATGGGACTTGGCTGACTTTCATTTACTACTGACTTAGGTCAAACTTGGACCAGGGATCAAGAGATGAAAGGCTCTATATCTCATTATCAATAACCAGGGTTTTCTTCACTACCCTAAAAACAACATACTTCATTCTTATCTACAGGGCATTAAAACTTAAAAGGGTTGGGGTCAAATTACATTGCTTCAATTTATTTTTATTCACTGCTTATAAAACAACTTCCTCTCTTGCTGCCATAGCTAAATGCTAAAAATACAAATATTTTCCTTGCTATTGTACAGGTTTTGCTATTGTTTTTCTTTTAAAGTCTTATTAAAAATGCAGCAATAAAGAAAAATCCCTCCCACACACAAATTAGGAAGCAGAAAAGAGTACAGAGGTCGAGGCCAAATCAAGCCTTACCAATCTCAAAATTATTTTCAGCAAAGCACATCTTGTATAGAAGTTGCCTTATAACAGAGGGATGGACCCTTCCAGGAGTTTTTCCATAAATGCCCAATATGGACAGAATGTTCCCTGGAATGACAGAGCCAAGTTTTCTTCCAGTAGGAAGCTCCTCTGATCTGCCTGGAATTAGGTTTTGTTGAAAGGCTTACAATTGTGATTGATAATTTTAGGCAACKCCCTCTGAAATGCTGATGAAAAGCTTTGGAAGGAGAATCCTGCTGCTACTGAACAAACAGAACCCAGTCTACAGCAACTCACAATGCTCTGTACAAAACTGCAAGATTGAACAACCAGAGATCCCACTCTGGTCCCAGGTATCTGTAAAGTCCAACCTCTCCTGTGTTATTCCATGGATTATGTTTATTAACCATTCCTGTTATTCCACAGGCAAACTGATTTGTACTGTTCCCAAAACAGGGCCATGCACATGGAAGAAAAGTAATGAAATACAGTCAATGGCATGAAAAGAAACTCCTGACTACAGTACGGCAGGAAGAGGCTAAATAAGTTTACTGGGTGTGCTGGTTTACCAACTTCTTCTACTCCTGGGAACAAACCTGCAGGTACCTGGAACTTACACAGCTGCTCTCCTGAATCTAACCAACCTCTTAACTATCTTCTCACTCACACAATACTTCTCCACAAATAAACATTTCCAGTTTGACAACACCTCAGGCAGAGGGAAGAAGGTRCACTTGATTATCAATCACCTCAGCAAAGCCTCAAAAACAGAGCTGTAGGACACTGCTTCCAAACAAACTCTTCCTGGCAATGCTTTTGTCGCTCCTGAGGAAAGAGGATTGGTCCTGCAAATGCCTGAATTATTTTATATTATATCCTGCTCGTATGACCAGCTCCTTTAATAGCTTCTTCCCGACCCTACAAAAACCATGTTAATCACATAAGGCCTTCCAGAAACTGACCTTTTTTTGCTAAATGACAGGTAAAATCCTCTTGTGTTTCCATAAACAAGATGCCAGCCAACTGCAGAGATTCTYAAAGAAACTGTGGCAACAATGGCTGAGGGAAGGAGTGGGGAAGGGAAAGGAAGAATAACAGGGGTGTGGGAGGAGATGTGTCTCTGACCTGGATCTGCTGCTGAAGAAGGTTAATTTTGTGCTGCTGCTGCAGAAGCTGCTGCTGTTGTCTTGCAATCTGTGAAGAAATTGCACAGAAGAAACATGAGATAGGGATCACCATTCCCACAGTCCATCCACAGGAGGCTCTGACCCTGCTTAGTTCTTCAAACCTCTCCTCTGAGCTAAGGAACCTCCGAGGGCAGAGGCTGCTGCTGAAGCAAGGGGCACAGGATTGTTCAGGAACAATTCATTGMCAATATCAGCGAGAAAGGGACTCTTATGGAAAATGCTGTGCTGCACATAAGACAAGGACCTATGCAAAAATCTTACTGAAATGGCACTGCCAAAATTCCCCAGGAGAGAGAACAACCCCAGCAAAGAAACCAAAACATAGTGGAGGAAGGGAGAAAAAAGCAACAACGTAGGATGGCCAGAAATACTCTTCTGTTTGGCACCACCTGCCCAAAAATTTTATTAAAAATGGCAATCTGACACCATGGAGGAAGGTTCTTAGTGTACTTTTATTAATGTAGAAACAGGCACAAAGAGACTGGAACTGAGCTTGGAAAAATCCCTGGCTCTCCAATGTGTGTATCAGCTGCAAGGAGCTGAGGGGGCAGGCAAGGCCACAAGGCTCAACATGAGCCTGGCTTAGGGAGGTGCATGGAGTCCTTCTGAGGCTCCTCTCCAAGCCAAGTGCAGTTTTCCAGAAGGAYTTCCACCCTCCCTCTCCCTAAATGACTGCAAATGCTGCTGTGGACACATTTTACACCCATGAAGGGAAAAAACCAGACATTAACAGAATGGAGTTAAGAGCTCTGAAGGCTGGAGGGAGATAAACCATTCTTCAATTTAAAAAGCAAGAATGAAGCCTTTCTTTAAGAAAGAAAAATAATTTTTATCACTACATTTTTTTCAGAGTTTGGATATTTTCATTTCTGCATAATACAGAAGTATACACAATTTCTTCAATTAAAAGAAATCCTATTTTTCCTATTTTCTAATTGCCTTTCTCTGCTGTCTTCATTGTCTCTTTCACTTTCAAATCCCTGTTGCACTGGTGACTTTAGGAGGCAGGATGAAGGGAATAGCTCATACAGGATGTCTCCTGGTGAAAGAATTGCCAATTTCACCTTCACTCCTTCCTCTACCTTTGCTGTCCTAACGACAGCAGGATTCAAATTCTCCATCTCAAGGTATGTCACTTCTGTTCTCCCCATGTGGGATTTCACGCCAAAACAAGGTTTTAAAATAATTAAAATATTAATTTTAAATAATTAAAACCAGGGAAAACCAAGGCTTAAATGTCTGAAGGTAGCAGCAGTGCCTAAGAAATCTTAAGACTTGCTTAAGTACAATACCAACACTGAATATGACAACTATGACAGATTTCAAAGACTTTTGTGAGTTTAAAACTCACAGAGCTGCAATTCTGCGCTAAAATTTTAAACTAGATATCTAAATATTCTCTGCTCGTGTTTGATACAAAAGCAGACATTAATTTCTGTTAAAATCTGCACAGTGAAATCTGTGAGAGAAGTTGTGGTGTTGTGTGTCCATGTGTGCCCATTGGAAATGATCACATGTGAAAACCATGCCTGCATTTCCAGTGAAGGGCATATTTGCAAAAACTGAAAATCAAGCCTCTCAAGTGCAGAAGAAAGAAAGCCACACTTGTTCACTGACTTTATATTATTCTCTGCTTTTTTCCACAGTTGGCARAACCCAACCTCTTCATTTCTCACGTTACAATCCAAGTGCTGCGTTTTGTTCTTTTTATACCTGTTCAGTACTTCTGAATTAAAGCAGCTTTGGGGGATTATTCAGGAGGGCTGGATGTGCCTGTTTATTTACAGACAGTTTAAAAACCCTAACAGTACTGAAGARTAACACAGAACTGCAGAATATTCTGAGCTGCAAGGGACTCACAGGGAGCATCCAGCCCAACTCCTGAATGAAGAGACCGAACCCACAGCCTTGGTGTCAGACATCTTTCTATGAGAAATCTTTCCTTAGGATTTTTTTCCTCCTGAGAAGCTGAGAGGCCTCAGGAACAAAATGTAACCAATGGTTATCTGCTGCTGTGGGATGCAACAGGTGCATCTGGGATTGGGCTCATGTGGATGTTTGGAATAAATGGCCAATCACAGCCCAGCTGGCTCGGACACAGTGTCCGAGCCACAAACCTTTGTTATCATTCTTTCCTTTCTATTCTTAGCTTAGCCAGCCTTCTGAGGAGAACCTTTTCTTCTATTCTTTTAGTAAAGTTTTRATGTAATATATATCTAAAAATAATAAATCAAGCCTTCTGAAACATGGAGTCAGATCCTCRTCTCTTCCCTCATCCTAAGACCCCTGTGAACACGGTCACACCTTGGCATTGTTGGCAGCAGGCTCTGAACAGCTCCAAGATGGATACACTGCAAATTAAATTTRCAAGCATCAACACCCCTCTATAACCTGTTATATCATCTATGATTAGGATTAAACTGTATAGCCTGTTCCTGACACATTTTTGTTGAAACCTTTTCACCTTGGAGATTCTGGGTGCGCTTTTAGGGTATGGAGGCCAAAGCCAAGCTGCTGGGCAGCCCTGGCAGAGGGTGGCTGGAGCCGCAGGCCGTGCAATGACCACTCACCTGCTCCTGCTGCTGCTTGGCCAGCTCCATCTGCTGCCGCTGCTTCTCGATCTGAGACGCCGCCAGCTTCTTCTGCTCGTCGTGGGCTGCCAGCAGCTGCTCCCTCAGGCTGGTCAGCTGGTTGATCATGCCCATGAGCTGCCTCTCCTTCTCAGCCAGGCTCTCCGGAGTCCCTGCGCATCACGTGGTGGGGAGAAAGAGAAGAGAGAACGTTTAGAGCCAGGCAGCTCTTTATTTTCTCTTGATTTTGCAGCTCCACTGCGAGCAGAGTTTCAGGAGGAGCAAAGAGCAACAGCAGATTGCAATGTGCTGCTCACAAGGACCTGCTCCTCTACATGGAAGATAAATCTAYACACAGGCTTTGATCTGGAGTCCCCCTTCAATGGTTCTTTGCCCTTTCATCTGTTTGGCACTGCCTTTCTGTCAGATTAACAGAGGGAAAWAACACGGCCTGTTTTGAGGAAGCGTCAAGTTTTAAACACTGGGGAGCAAAACCCAACCCTTTCAGGTTTGTAAGACAACAACATTAATGGCAGAAACTTAGGAAAAAGATGCRGTTTCTGTAGTGTCAAAGCACTGATGTAGGGTAAGCATTAACATCCCTCTGTAACCTGTTATATCATCCACATCCCTGATTAGGATTAAACTATGTAGTATTTAAAGTGTCAATAACTCCTATTGTTGCTGCTACCACCAAGGTGCAATTTTAAAGGACAAATTCTTTTACAAACATATCCAAAATGTGAGTTAAACACAACTCATCACCACTCTCATTTGTACTGTTGTTAGATGTTTTTTATGGTGGAGYTCACCAGACACACACAGAGGAAGTCACTACCTCACTTTTCATAACCAAAGAAATTATTTTTCTACCCAGAAGGACAGTGGTTACAAGGGAGCATTCTTCTGCCAATGTCACCAGGGCTCTCCAAGTGAGAAAAAAATAAAAAAAAGGGAAAAAGAATAAAAATTGGTGACTGCAGCAAGCATGTTCCTAGCCAACTACCAGTCAGACATGGAAAGAGCCACTGGTAATAGCTCATCCAGCCTACCCCCCTGCCAGGGCAGGAATGTTCCCTGCAATGTTTCAGACAGCCTGCTAGACTGGATTGAAAAGTCTGTGATGGGGAATCCTCTGCTCCTGCTCTGAAAGCCCTTGAGGTGGCACTGGGAGGGCTCTTTGCTTGATACTTAGCTTAATTTCCTTTTTTTTTTTTTTTTGTTACTTTTACCTAATTTCAATGATGTGATCCCAAGCAACATCCCATTTGCTACATCAGCCAAGTGCAAGCACTTAAATCCATTTGTAGACAGCCATATGCAAGTGGAAAAACACAGAGAATCACCACAAAAAAAGGTGACAGAAGAAATGCAACTGAATTGTTTTTCATTAGGGTTCTAGAAATTTCTGTGAAAATATTCTCACCACACAACAAAGAGCTACAGCAGAACATTCTCAGATAAAGCCTCCAGAAAAACTGTGGTACAAGCTGGAAACTTGAGAAACACACTGCAACAGAAAGCATAGGCCTTTAAACCTGTTCTGCTAAAAGCTGTGAGGAGGAATGGAAGCCAGTGCTAAAACACTCCCAGGGCTGAAGAAAACACTTCTAACTAGGAGCTTTCCTTCCAGCCCTGGAGACAGAGAGCTGCTACAAGTCATGCATTTGCCACCTGGCCATGGAATTGATCAGAGGTTTCCACTGCCACTCTTRCATCCTCTATTTGCTGTTCCCCAGGAGAAAGGTGCAGGGTTTCCAAGGGGTGTTTCCAACTGCTCCAGGAGGCAGCCCCTGCCTGGCTTGTCCAGTGGGTTTACCATAATCTCCTCCAATGGAGACTGCCATGCCCTGCTACTGCCACTGCAACACCTGAAAACAAAATACTCTGCATTTATTTATTTATTCAGCAGATATTTTACTCCTAACTTTCACTGGGGGTGGATGCAGGCATGAGAGAGAGGGGGAAGAAGGTCCTACAGATGGAACACACAGGATTGCCTCAGCCCTTGAGTGAGGGCAAGCAGAGAGAAATCACTGTCAAACACACCAACACACAGCACAGCTCCTCAGCACTGCTGCTCCATCCCTGGATTTGCAGCTCCTACAGCAGCTTTCAGCTGGGAATCAAAAACCCCTTTGTGAAGTTAAATTAATCCCCATCCTTAAGTTAATCTGAAAGGTGGAAAACTGTTTCCACATGTGCGAAGTGACAGGCAGAGAGCTCACAGTTCCCAGGAGAGGCAGAAAAGCTGTGCTGCTCTCCAGGCTGGGGCTGGGCTCCTGGGAGGGAGCAGGGCACAGGCAGGGACAGGGACATCCCACCAGCCTGCCTGGCTGGCACAGGGCACCAAAACCCTTCAGCAGCTCCATCTGAGTCCCAAGAGCAAAGTGCAGCCTGCAGCTCTGGGTGCTGAGCACAGCAAGGCCAGGGATGTGCTGGAAGAGGAGGCCACAGGCATCACCAGAGGGCTGGAGATCTATTCTCAAAGAATATTTATTCTATTCTATATCTATTCTATTCTCTACCCTATGCCTATTCTATTCTCTATTCTATATCTGTTGTATTCTCTATCCTATGTCTATTCTATTCTATGTCCTATGTCTATTCTATTCTCTATCCTATATCTGTTCTATTCTCTAGCCTATGTCTAGTCTATTATCTACGCTATATCTGCTCTATTCTCTATCCTATGTCTGCTCTATTCTCTACCCTATATCTATTCTATTCTCTATACTATGTCTGTTCTAGTCTCTACCCTATATCTGTTTTATTCTCCATCCTATGTCTGTTCTATTCTCCATCCTATGTCCATTCTATTCTCAGAAAGGCTGAGAGAGTTTCGGCTGCTCAGCCTGAAGAAAGGCAAACTCCAGGGACACCTTCCAGTACCTAAAAGGAGCTTTTAAAGATGGGGACAAACCTTTTAGCAGGGCCTGCTGGGACAGGACAGGAGGCAATGGTTCAAGCTAAAAGAAAGTCAATTTAGCTAAGATATAAGGAAGCAATTGTTTACAGTGAAGGTGGTAAAACACTGAAACAAGTTGCCCAGAGAGTGGTGGATGCCCCATCCTTGGAAATGTTCAATTTTCAGGGCTTTGACCAGAGAAAGTGTCCCTGGGCACTGCAGGGAGACCTGCTGACATTCCAACCCAAAGCACGACTCTGAACTCAGAGCAAGCAGTGACTGCCAGAGCAGACACCAACACCACGCTGCAGCCAGGCACACATTCACTCACCCTCTTCATTATTATTATTCCGTTCTTAAAGACAATCTGAAATGCCCACAAGGGGTGTTTTATATCCTCCTTACTAAGTACAATGCATAATTCCTGGGGTTTATACAGCTGGAGTGMAAGTAGTCTGACAAAAGGCAGACTTCTTGCATTATATTTCTGGAGCTATTTTAGTTTGCTAATAAACCAAAAGGGAAAATTTATCAGCATCAGCTTTATAAAAAAAAAAAAAATCTCCTCTTGGAGAACACTTCCTGGAAAACATGGTTTAGTACTTTTTTTTTTAGTACTTTTTTTCCCAGGACTAAGCCATCCTTCCAGTAACTGGAATAGTACTTAATGATAATTTCAATTCTTTGAGGTAATAATTCCTTGCAAAGTAACTACTTGGATAGCCGTACTCTCCAGTGACCTGCACAAAACCAGAGGCAAAAAAAAAGGATCAGCTGTGTGGCTCTAATGAGAGATGGGGAATTCTGTGCAATTTCCCCTTGTCTTACTCACACATCTATGGAAGCTCCACTGATGATGAATCATAGCTCTGACAGATCTTGCAGGTAACTGCTGGCTTGTAAATGTGTGAAAATGAAAAAAAAAAGGGAAGTACTTGAATCAGACAGTCTTGATAATAATGTTAAATGTTTGCATTTAGTTTAAGTTTGGTATTTTTTATGTTAGCCTTATTACCCAGCACAACTTTCCTATAATTACCTCCCTTGAAACGGTCAACAGAAGTGCCATTTCCCATTGCCATGGCCAGTCATGTGTCACTCTGCATAACACCCAAAGGCCAAAGCCTGGACAGTGTTATTTACTTATTGGTGAGGCCAACAGTGGGGTCACTACATGAGTACAATCAGTTCCAGGAATTTTTCCCGGTGTATCAAAAACCAGTACAGAGTTACGAGCTCCAGYTGGTTCTGCACCCTTTTCTAGATGCTGTAGGCTGGGAGCAAACAAGGATGGTGGACTTTTGTCCTACCCTCACTATGTTCTCTGTGTTAACCTGCATGAGATCCAAACCTGTATCATGGTCTGAAGTGTCTTGGCAGCCAAGGACTGCCACTTAAAGAATCCTGCAGCTCACAGGGCAAAACATGTCAGTATTTTAAGCAACTAAGCCAACAACAAATGAAGACAGCTGCTCAAATTATGCCACTCAGGAATTAATGAACTATCCACACGGCTGGTGACCGTGCTGGAACTTGGGAGGGGGTGCAAACCCCTGTCCCCAGCAGCCACCTTCAGCTGCTTCCTTCCTGAACTCCCTGGGGGCTGCTCCAAG
>JACDOX010000254.1:252648-264750 GCA_014549065.1 Cardinalis cardinalis
AGCAAGGCTGCCAGAAAAACCCAAGTGTCCATCACTTGACAGCAAGCTGGACCACTCCACAGAAATTCTGAGTGAGAGCCTCAAACAATGCCTGCCTCAAGAATTGCTCTGAATTACCCTGGGAGCCAGGACAAACAGGTACTGCACATTTCATGTCCAGCAAAGCCTTTAACCACCTGCCCTTCAGGAGSTTGCTGTAGGTGCTCTCTGTGCTCCTACTGCAATGGCAGGACGTGGATTTTCCACAGCTGAGGGAAAGAGCTSAGGCAAAGGGCCATCAAAGCACACACTGCAGGTTGGTAGCTGCATAAAGAACCAAGAAAAGATGCTCTCCTGATGTGTCAGCTTGTCCTCTATCACCGTGAACAGAAACTCAGGAAAAACCCCATGTTTGTGGATGCAGCACCCACAGCAGATGGCAATAAAAGAAKACTCAAATTAGTGGCATTCTAGGCAAACCTAAACTTCATCTCAGATCAACACTACCCATAATAGTGTTTAAGTAGTAGAAGAAATTTACTCAAATGTGAAATAAACTATTACACATTCTTAGTTCTGATTCACAGTCTCAGACTGGCAGTGACAGTAACATTTTAATAAACATTAGAATGAAGACACCAATATGACCAAATGACACACTTAAAGTGAGAAAAGGAACAGGAGAAACCTTGGCATACCCACCCAAAACAGAACCAGAGCAAAAAAAAGGCAGAGGAASTGCTTCTGCGATCAAAACAGTAAATACTTTGTTATAATTTATTAGACAGAACGAGAATGTAAATGAGAAATCGGGAAAGCCAGTATTTTCTGCAACAGGCACTTCCAGCGTTTGCTGCAAACGCTGAGGCAGTGGGAGCGTTTGCGGCCAGCCAGCCAGGGATGTGCATGCCCCAGGGGCAGGGCTGTCCCCAAACCCTCCTTCCCCTCCCCGGGAACTGCTGGGGATGCTCTGAGCACACCCACCCGCCCAGGCACTGAAATCCACCTGCCAAGCCAGTCTGTACTGTCACAGGGACTGCCTAAACAGCTTTTGAACTGCCAGGATCTGTCTTTCAAAGGGAAATCAAAGAAAACAATGTGCGAGTACAAAGGCTGGAAGACATAATAATATTGTATTATGTTCGTATCATTAGCTGTGGTTACAAAAGGGAAAAAAAAGCCTCCTGTATCTACAAAGTTTTCTACGGGGGAAAAAACTCATTAAATGGAAATAAGAATATTTTGAAGTGCTCTGTATTCGAATAATGCTAAGATGTATAATAATAATTAGAGCGTGCAGTATAAAGCATTTTTTAATTTCAAAGCACCACCTAATTGATCTTCTTAAAGACTGTTTGCAGGTATTAAGGTGATGGCATGCATTCTGTTTTYCAAGAGCAAACTGAAGCACAAAGTTTTTAGCAACTCTCTGAAAGTCATTCTGCACTTTATGTGGTGTAGGAGGTTTTATTGCTGGCCCTGATGAAGTCACCAGCAGAACTATTGCAGCAAGGCCAAGAATTTCCCCACTGACTTTTAACAGTAATACACGTTAAATAGATAATTAAGTCTGTGTTTGACCCAGTTGGAGACTAGGTAGGGTTTCAGCCAAGGGGACCCTTATGAATGGAGCAATTATTGATGTCATCCAGCCCATGGAGCAGCAGCCCTGCCACAGCACAGCCTCTGTGACTTTGATGTAAGAGCCCTGAGACAAGGGCTGAGCTGCAGCCCATGCATGAGCTAAAGACTGAGTCACCTCCAAGCATTTCCTGCAATGCTCTGCTTCTTCAGCAGGCTTTTTGAGCCAGCAGAGGTTACAGTTTTGATACAAAAATGAAGGTTTTTCAAACTGAACAGTCTATTAACCAAGCCATCCTCAGCAGAATAAAATCCTAACTGTACCAAATCCAAAGAATAAATAAAATTATCAGCAGTTCACGAAATAACTGTCTTTTCTAGAGGGATTTCTTACAGCATCTTTCCTCCACAGTATCATTCTCATCCCAGTCTCAACTATTTTTTCCTCACTCCTCGTGCTACTTTTWACCTTGACATTTTAGAAATCTAAACCCAACAACACTTTGCTTAGTAAGGAAACCAGGAAAGTAAAACAGACAGGCCACCTAGTCTTGTAMCTTTAAAGCAAGCTAATCTGTGTCATGCTGTCCCTAAATAAAAWTCTAAAATTCTATTTATGACATAAATGTAAAGAGGAGCAGTCCCATTTGTGCTGCTGAAGTCTCACGTGAGGCAATGGGGAGCTGATGTTTCCTCCAGGAAGAGCAGGCTGATCAACACATCTAAGTGGCTGAGTTCACAATTTAACATCTTCCTTCCCCTGTTCCTGAACAGCAATGTGAAATGTTTGTGGCCAAGCAGTGGGACTGCACCTTGAATTCTGTGCCTGCTGGGATGCGTGGGTCTGTGCTTGGGAACCTGTGCTGATGCTTCCCTGATCAACACTGCAGAGAGCTTCRCTATGGACTGAACAGAGCTTCTCAGGCCACTAAACCCTGCAGCTGCCAGGGCAAAAACATCTGAAAACTGGCATTTTTCATTGAGAATTTAAGCCAACTTTGCTACACAATGACTGCCATCTTACAACTACCCACCTTGCTAAATTCAATTATTTCATCTTATTGCTGGGGCGAGCCAGGATAATGAAAGAAAACTTTCTGACTGCTTTTTACTTGGCAAGCCACAGGCTCCAGAAACAAGGAAAGAAAAGTGCACAATTCACACTGATTTGCCTGTATCTACAGATTTATGTAATGAATCTTCTCTGTCTGACAAGTAAAACTCCATTGTAGGACAGTGAGAAACAAGGAAGGGTTTTATTTCAGCAGACAGACATTCTTAATCTTTTATGATTTTAGAGCAAGGTGAAGAATGAGTAAAACCAAATCATGAGCAATTACCCTCTTTTGCCATTACCAGCCTCAAGAGTTCATATTCTGTGGGGAAAAAGCAGCTCAGCAGCCTGCTGTGTACCAAACCAGCACTCTGCTGTCTCACAAGGCTGGAAAGAGGCTGTCACCGAGCACTCCTCATTTGCTGCCAGAAAAAAGTTTTGGTACAGCAGACCACAGACAAGGCTTGGTATTCAACCAGGTTAGCAACTCATTGTCAAGGTTACAAAGGGAACAGACAACTCTGTTTGTGCTGAGACTGTTTCTCAGAGGTTACTCATTGTTTCGCTGTCTAGACAAGTTAGAACYAGGCTAGGAAAACAGCAATTGCTGCTGGAATTTTATGCAGCAGCAGGAAAAAGAGTAAAATGTGTGTGTGTATTTGTTTTGTTGTGACAAACTGGAGTTGTAGCTCAGTGACATTCAGCCCTTTCAGGTAATTTCAGAACCATGAGGCACAGCTTTAGGACCCTTTTGTCAACCAGCTCTCTGAACAATTTTTAAATATAGTGGTTTGGCAACCCATATGTTCAAACAAAGCCATTGGCATTTACTACCTCAATTACTTCAATTTCATTCCATTATCTCTATCAATAATCACATCTTAAAGAATAAAATTAGAACCTGACTTTCTGAGACCAAATTAAATACCTTCATGTACAAAACTCCGGAACAACCTGAATTAACTGCTTTGCCATAAAATACCATTTTTAGACGCTTTAAAAAAGATTCCTCCAACCCTCCCTTCCCCATACACAACCCTCCCATTCTAGGTCAAATGGAGCAGCTCCCTGCAGCCATAACCTCTCCCCCAGGCTTCCCTCTGGCCTGAAGCAGTGCTGTGTTGGCTCAGCCAGCCCTGGCTGCCCCTCTGCAGCCCGAGGGCACCACCCTGCCCCGCGACCAACCTGCCCAATCTCCTCCTGAAACTCGGGATCCCCTGGCTGCAGCAGGGCAGGACCCCGTGCACCCCAGCCCTTCTGAAATGTTAACAAAGCACTAAAGCTGCATTGGCCAGTTGCTGCTATTAAACCCCTCCAAAAAGTAAATGCAAAGAAGAGGACACCAAGTAGGTTGCAACAAATACTGAATTTACCGTGGTTAAAAGCTGACAACCCAACATACCTCCTTCYCTTACGACTCTCACCCTCCTTCTCCTGCCACTCCACTTACAATACTGCTCACAGAAAAAATAATGCAGAACATCCAGAGCTGACACAAGTTTGGAAACACTTTTGAACCATAAATTTGCAAATGCAAAATTGACACATCTCCTGGGGATCTGCGCTGTATTACTCGAAGGTTTAAACCCAGTGCATTCCCCGTGAATAATCTTTCTCCCTTTCCCCCTCCTTCCTCCTGTCCACATGGAAATGCAGAATTTCTTGTCTTTAGTTTACAGATTATGTGATCCRAAGTGTCACTCACTGGATTACTGCACATAACCTGAGCACTACCCAGAGCTTACTTGTCTTCAACTTGTGCAGCATTACTTAACTGGAATTATCCCTCACAATCCATACAGGAATCTGCACAGCTCACTTATCTCAAGATTCTGTGTGTCACCTACCAGATTATCCCTTTTAATCCATACATTGAATCTACATAACATATGTCTTTAATTCAGGGGCTCTGATGAGCTATAGTATCGCTGAATGGATTATTTCTCTTTAGCCATTATTGGCAGCCCTAAAACCCCTCMCTGCCGACTCTCTGCTGCCCCATCCCCTCAGCACAGGGGCACGAGCAGAGTCTGCAGCAAGCACAGCTCCATCTCGCATCAAACCTCCCTGACAGCACCTGCACTGACACTCCCTGGCACCTGGAACCCAGCTCCTCACACAGAACAAGCCTCTGTGCTGTGGTGAGCTGCAGAGCAGGGCTGCTAGGCTAATCTCACTGTCCATAAACCTGTGCTCACTCCAGAGTCACCCTGAGATCTAGAACCCAGCTCCTCACACAGAACAAGCCTCTGTGCTGTGGTGAGCTGCAGAGCAGGGCTGCTAGGCTAATCTCACTGTCCATAAATCTATGTTCACTCCAGCACAGCCTCCAGAGTCACCCAGATTGGGGTGAGCTGCAGAGCAGGGCTGCTAGGCTAATCTCACTGTCCATAAACCTGTGCTCACTCCAGCACAGCCTCCAGAGTCACCCAGATTTCCATGGCACAATGAAGAGCTGACCTCAACCCAATCCCTTTCACAGGGAGTGCAGAGAACGTCACCTGAGCTGTTTACAAACTCACCCGCACAATACAAAARGTCTTTCAAACAACAACAAAAATACATCAGATTCAGACCTGCCCCCTCTTTCTTGAGGCACAATCTCTGTTAACAAAGCCTTCAAGAGAAAACCAGCTCAGAAAGACTGGAAGCAGAAGTCTGTTCAACCTTTTGTTCCACACACCTATTCAAAATTAGCTAAGTGGGGAACATAAAAAATATGCCTTGCTGTGTCTTGCCAAGTCTCAGTAGAGAGATGGACAAGATTAGCAGCAAGGCTTTGTGCACACCAAGGCAGTTTGAAGAGGAGTTCCCATCGTGGCTAAAGCTGCCTCGCTCACCCCAGTGTGAGCAAGGCTGGACAACCCACGAGGCACCTGAGGCCCAGCACCAGTGAAAGAGAAGCTTCATTTTATAATTTAACTAATAAGTTAATTTTATATATAGTAATGATCAATGATAATTAAGGAATGAATGTATTTTTGATACATTTTCCTAGTGACACTGGAGGACAGCACCTCCTTTCCTGTTGCAGTGCACAGCTAACAGGGCAGTTACACTGACAGCAGAAAAGGGGATGGTCTTCCCTCCTCTACACCACCACTCTGAGACCTGAAGATCTCTCTGCTCCACTGAATCCAATAAAATGCATCATCCAAGAATAATCCAGAGGCCTTTTGAGCCCTGGTTTTGAATGGGATGGATGCAAGTAAGTTTGAACAGGCTTTAACCAAGYCATATACAGTTTTACAGCTTCACTTTACACACTTCAATTAAACAGCATGTTTTGTAGGTTTTGCTATACAGCAGCTTGTTTTAGGCACAGTAAAAATTCCATAGATATCAAAACAGAATTTCTTAAGAAATCCCTAGTGYCAAACTTGTAATTTAGCCCCAGACTACCTCTCTGAAGAAGCACAGGTATTTGAAATTCCTACACACATGAAAGGTTCTAGATGCTGCCCCATTTTAAGAGCATTCCCTGGCAGTACCTTTGGGTCCAACTGTGGAATAAAACAACCCATTTCCCTTTCAATTAGTAACTGCATGGATATAGACCCTTCTAAGTGTGATCTTCAATCTGCAGCTGCCTCTGCAGACACTCAGTGATGGCTCTTCTGCTTTATGGGTGTGCAGATGAAGAAAGGGRGGTTTAAACAGCAGCCAAAGGTGACAAAGCAACCAA
Source organism: Cardinalis cardinalis (assembly GCA_014549065.1). Taxonomy (NCBI): domain Eukaryota; kingdom Metazoa; phylum Chordata; class Aves; order Passeriformes; family Cardinalidae; genus Cardinalis; species Cardinalis cardinalis. Next base: position 258,948 of record JACDOX010000254.1, read on the forward strand.
GAGAAACAACTGAGTACAGAACATGGGAGCCTGGCCACTTCCAACCTCTCACCAATTTCCCTGTCTTTAATAAAATATTACTGCTCTCCAGCTTAAAGGAAATCACGCTAATAGAAAATAAAGTCTTCCTCTTCATCTCCCTTTCTTTAATCTCTCCCAGCTAATAAAACTCAATGGTAATAACACAGACTTGGGCATTAACAATATGTAGCCTGGTGCTGAGCCTTTTTGCACATGATGTACTAAAGCTCCCCCAGACCTAATGAAAAACACAATGAAATTTTGAACAGTTAAATGGAAAAAACTGTTCAGTGTGTAAGACAGTTCGGCAGCACAGCTCCTAGTGCTGTCCACATTCCAGGGTGTATTAAACATAAGACAGTGCTTAAATGGGGGTTTCCAAATATCACTAATAGAGAAATGAGGGGCGGAAAAAGCGCAGCTGCCGGGCCAAGTACAGAGAAAGAAGTTAATTAAAAAATCACAACTGGAAAACTTCGTAACTATAGAATGACAAAACCATTTTGCAGCATAATATACGTGTGTTTGTACACGTGTGTGCGGGTACAGAGCAGCTCAACTTGCACACCTTTCCTGCTGCCTCCCTAAATATAGCTGCAGTACAGCTGAGCCATTGTTTGCTGGCTGCTCAGGGCTGATGGTGCCATGAAAACCACATTCCTGGGCACTAAATAACCAGCCTGCCTGACCCCCCAAGAATCTGTAAGTCAAATTCATTTACCCCCAGAGGGCAATGCTCTATTGTATCCTCCCTCCTTTCCAGCCACCTAGGAACAATGGACAATAATTGCAACTGTCACGGCAGTCAGCAGGAAAAATAAACCAGCGCCTGTTTTCACAGCTTACTGCCAAACTTGATCCAAACACCTAATAACCATGCCCCCAACCACAGAACCACAGTCGCACTAAAAAGCCTCAGATGTGAGCCTTTTGAACAGAGCTGCAGAACAATAACTCGACTTGTGTTCAAAATATAAAGCTAAAAACCAAAAATTAAAGCAAAGAAAAGTCTTCTTTGAGGCTGTGCTGTTGCTCCCCATCCTTTCCCCCAGGCACGACTGAAAGGACTGTTGAATTTCTCTGGTGGTAGCATATAGCTGGCTGCTGCTGCTTTCAAGTTTAGCTTGTGAAAGGGAAAAAGGGGAAGGGAGAAAAAAGATTGCCCTCCAAAAGAAAAAGATCACAGGCACTGGGAACAGACCACCTTCTCAGTGCACAGCACTCTTCAGAGCAGCTCCACAGAGTGCAGAGGCACTGGAGAATCACTGGGAGTCCTTCTAAAGGTTCCAGCCTGTCARGAATTAAAGAGGCTCCACACAGTGTGCAAGAGCTGCTGAAATACATACCCAAAAGTGGGTATCAAAGATGTCTCCCCACACTCTGTCCCTGAAACATCCTAGAGATGCATGAGGTCGTGGCAAAGGGTGATGTCATCTTGMAACAAAGTGCTTTTAAAAGCCAGAACTGCCAGGCAAGCCCAGGGGCTGCCCTTCCTCTTTGAGACCTGTTGCTTTACACACTTGGAGCAGGAATGAAGAACTCAGGGTCTGGCCCTCTGGAGCCATAATAATCACCATCATCATCATCATCACARCCTCTCAGCCTGTTGGGGGCTGGAGCACTGCATTCTGTWATAAAGTCATCCCACACATGCAATGAATATATACCTTTGAATTACAGCCTCCTGGGGAGAAGCCTGGGGAGACCAGGGCAATACCTTCTTGTTTGGGTAAGGCAGTGGAACAGCTGGTGGCTTATCAGGGACAGGCTGGAAGGCCCATAGAATTAAAGTAACACTTTCTCTGCATCTGCACCAACCCGCAAACCCTGAGAGCATCTCGTACTGTGTGCTTTACTGAATATTGCACACCTCTCGTGCACGGGGCCCTTAAAGCTGCCAGCACAAGGTCTGGGAGCCTCCTGAGCGAGCATCTCTAGAGCAGGGACAACATCAGGAGATAAACATCCCAAAGTAATGGACAGAAACTAAACCCTGTTTATAAACACAGGAGGAGAAGGGCTTAATTTTAATTCCGTTCTACTTTCACATTTCCAAAACAACGTTGGCTTGGGTTTTGCTACTCCAGATGCACACTGCTATAAACGGGAGAAGAATCAGAGCCACTGCTTCTTTGCAGAGTGATAATGGCTGCTCTGAAAACTTGCAATTTTTGACACGTGTGTTTTGAGTGAGTTCCTCATCATAAGCACTGCAGAGGAATTATAAAAATATTAAATTACATGAAAACAAACAACCATAGGTTCCCTAAAACGACCTCAGATATCTAAAAYGGGGAAATATCTTGGCAAAGCAGAAACTACTGCTGCTGGAGAGTGGTCAAATTTTGTCATTTTCCTTCTGGAGTACGGCTTTAAAAGAACATGCTCTAGCGCACAGATGTTGCACGCTGTCTTTTAAAATCTGCACTGGCTAATTTCAGTACCTAGAGGTACCATTACACAAACTTTGCTCTTTTTATTCTTCCCTACATGCAAAAAAAGTAAAAAATACCAACGAAACAAACAAACAAAAAAAAACCCCAAAAACCAAAAACTACATCATCGAAATGTGTCCAAAACTAAACAAGGAAATCAGATCACCCTCAAATTTCAGAACCTGAAGTCGGCTACAGTCTGATACCAAATATGTCTGGTACAGACTTTTTTTCCCCCCTATCCAGCAATAGGATGGGCTCGTTTATAACAGAGAACGATACAGGCAACAAAAGCTTAATGTAAATTCATTCACTTTGGGCAATACAGCATTCCATTGATTTATATGATCACAGATGGGAGTGCACACATTTCATTTAAACCCCAAATTACCGGGTTTGAAGGGGAGGGGAAGAGGAGCAGACAAAGTTCCACAAAGCCAGCGGTATCTGTATATTCATTCTCAATTTCCTTTAGCAGAGAAACAGCGTTACCTTTTATTTCTCCAAAGTTCCCTGATCCCATGGCAAGAAGCTTGTCTTTCCAGTCCTTTGATAGTAGCTTTTCAATACTGGGAGTTTCTGAGTGAAGGGGGGGAAAAAAAAGTAAGCAAATCAACATGACTGTCTCCACAATAGAACTCATTAAAAGTCTATCTGCTAAAAATAAGGCCAACCCTATTCCGGGCCCCCAGTTCGTAATGACTTCATCAACAAACTGATAAGAGGGGAGGGAAGAGAAAAAAAAAAAAAAAGAAAAAAAAAGGGAACAAAAAAGAAAAAAACCGAATGTGTTTTGTCACCTGCTGTTTCAAAACCATTAGCTTTTTCCTCTAGTGGAACAAAGCTCCGGTAATTCTGTGTTACAATGGGCACATATAAACCTGCAGCTCATTGTTTTTCAATTTGGTGAACTAGTTGCTGCCTATAATGGATGCCTGTCAGTTTCTGGGTGTTAGTCTGCAGTCAAAAAATAATTATGTTGATAAAATGCGGAGTAAAGAGAGAGAGAGACAGAAAGAGAGAGAGAAGCAAAGAATTAGCTCCTAAATCTGCTACATGTAATTATATCCCTCTGAGTCTTTACAATTACATCCACTTTATAATGTGTGTTTAAACATCGTGTGGTGGTAAGCACACTGTGGAAAGATTTTCCAGTAACACACGCATTATAAATAATAATAAAAAAGTTGGGTATGGAAAAAAAGCTTTAAAAGACTGCAAAATCCAGAGGGAGAAAAGGCATCGCTTAGAATGGAAACCCATTATTTGCTCATTTCAGATTCTATCACTTCCTTGAAAAAATAAAATAAAATATATTTGTTCAGTATTTTCAGGGAAAATGCAGCGAGGGTGTGGATGGGTCTGATATTTATGTCTGCAACTCTTGTGTTCTGACCTCTTTTTGTGTAGAATTTTAATGCATAAGTAAATATAAATGCTAATAAAATTCAGAGAACATTAAACTCAATTCCAAACAATGTAATTGTATATTCTTGTCAGCATTTAGATGGGTACACAATTACAATAGCTTTCAATCCCACGATTAGCACTGCATTCAGTTAGAAAATGGAGTGTACTAAAAGATAAGTGTCCCAGTATGTGCCATCTAAATAACAATACCCACACTTATTATCTGGATCTAAGACATATACCGCTATTCTCCGCATTGGTGTTTATGTGTATTTGTGTTTGTTCAGGCATTTGTTTACCCCCTACCAGGAGCATAAAGGGAGCGCACGTTAACTTATCAAAGGGACCGTCTGGCCTAGAGACCGTACAATTATTAGCAACTGGTTAACTTTCCCCACAGCAAAAACCATCGCGAGCAACCTTCATTATCTCGTTTGGCTAATTGCACCTCGCGTCCCCAGCCGCAGCTCGGGGCGGCTCTGCCGGGGGGCGAGCCCCGATGCCCAGGGCAACACCGTGCCAGGGATGCTCTCCTGCATCCCTCATCCATCAGCCCGTGCGCCTGCAGGCAGAGGGACAGACAGACAGACAGCCGGGCGAGCCCCGGTGCCCAGGGCAACACCGCGCCAGGGATGCTCTCCTGCATCCCTCATCCATCAGCCCGTGCGCCTGCAGGCAGAGGGACGGACGGACGGACAGACAGACAGATAGCCGGTCAGGAGAGCAGCGACAACCTCCGGATGGCAGCGAGAGCACAGGAGGCGCTGGCTCCGCTCCGGGTTCGTTCACCTGGCAGCGGCCCGAGCTCCCCCTGTGCCCCCGGGGGGGTTCCCCGGGCTGATCCCGGGCTGCCCCCGGGACATTTCTCCGCCGGGATCCCCAGCCGCGTCTCRAAGCCCACGGAACGCCGGGGATGCCGGCGGAGCCCGCCCCGAGCGCGGCCGCTGAGCCGGGGGCGCCGCCGGGCTCCGKCCACTGCTCAGCTCCGTCCGTCCGTCCCTCGATGGAAACCATTTCCCACAGCGTGAATAGGTCAGACACACGCTGCCCCTKGCCCTTGTTTCTTTTTTTAATTTTTTTTTTTAATTATTATTGCTCCGCGCTTTTCTGCGAACTCCGGAGCGGCGTGTAAGCAGGCCGGAGCAAGCGCGGCACTTGCGGCGGAGAGCCGTCAGTCGCCAAAAGCCAACAAACCTTCGCAAAGCAGGAATGCGGCAACAGGGATCCACTGTGAGCTGGCAATGGGTCTCGGAGCCTCCGGGCACCGAAAGCAGCCCGCCTTACTTTTAAGTCCATTGTCAGCAAAGTCCGCGACAGAGCCTTTCCCCCGCGGCTGGACAAAACCCTGGCCGCGCCACGCTCGGGAAGAAGCACAAGCCGGCTGCCTAACTCGCTGCCTTAAAGCTACAGGAGCCGCTCAGGAGCCGGGGCCGCCGGAGCCCCGCTGCGCTGCCCGCCGGCATCCCTGTCTGCCTGAATCCCTGTTTGCCGGCATCCCTGTCTGCCTGAACCCCAGCCTGACAGCATCCCTCCTTGACAAATCCCAGTTTGCCGGCATTCCTGCCTGCCCGAACCCCTGTTTGCCTGATTCCCAGTTTGCCAGCATCCCTGCCTGCTCTAACCCCTGTGTACCAGCATCCCTGCCTGCCCGGCCGAATCCCACTTTGCCGGCATCCCTCCTTGCCCGAATCCCAGTTTGCCAGCGTCCCTGTTTGCCTGAATTCCAGTTTGCCGGCATCCCTGCCTGCCCTAACCCCCGTTTGCCGGCATCCTTATTTGCCCGATCCCAGTTTGCCAGTATCCCCGTTTGCCGGCATCCCTGCCTGCTCTAACCCGTGCCTGTCCGATCCCCCGCTGCCCCCGGCTCCCGTGCCCCCGGCTCGGCTCGGGGAGCGGCCGGGCCGGTGCCGGTGTCCCTCCCCGGGCACCCGGAGCTC
>JACDOX010000254.1:265300-366106 GCA_014549065.1 Cardinalis cardinalis
CTCCAGCCCAGCACCGCGAGCGATGCCGCGCACCGACAAGGGGGGAGCAATGAACACCGAGAACGGCCATGTATCAATGACTGAATTTCTGCGAGAACGGTAAAAGATCTCAGTAGGAAACCACGATTAGAGATGTGAAAGGCCAAATGGCAAAATCCCAATAGTAACAATGCATCTGTTCATTAATGTGTGGATATGAGTAATATGAAAATTTAACACAATTATAAGCCCCCTCAGCAATCCTGGTGGCATAAAATAGATTGTGGTGATCTAATCAGTGCTTCCCCTGTTGAAATACTGTATGTTAACTATTCAAAATAATATTATATGGATTTTTTCCTTTAAAAACCCCCAAGCAATCATATTAGATTGATGTCCTAACTTAGTCTCAAACCTCTCTTGATCTGAAATGCCATTTTTACGTAAGACACTTCAACACAATTCTGACACAGAATCAGCAAATAATCATCCTTCTCTTAATACTTAAAAAGAACTTTAATTCTGAAAGACAATAGCTTCCCCACCCCTATAGCTTTATGGAGCCAAAGACCTAGATTAGATTACAGCTTGTTTAATTCTATTATATACCATGTTAACATCTTGTACTTACATAAAATATGCTATTCATATACTCAGCCTATCACATTTCAGTAACTGCTTGTGAAATACCTTATGCACCATGTCTTGGAAAGAAACATTTATTATGTCATTTATGTACCCCATTAAAAAAAGATTTGAAATTTACACATCTTAAATAAAAATAACTGTTTCAAAGGTTACGACAGTAGAGGTTCCATGAGTTACACAGAAACAAAGTCATCCTTTGTTCAGCTTTTTTTAGACCTGACTGGGAAGATGATGCTCTCAAATTAAGAGAAGAAATAAATGCTGTCTCTTGTCTGCAAGGCAGGCATTCTCTGGGTTCACTGGAAACTCGGCAAAACTTTTAATGCTTGCACATAGGATGTGCAGCTTGAAACAGGGAGAGGCGGCCCGCACACAGGAACTGCCATTTCTGATCCCTACTCTGTTCCTCTCCTCTTAGATTCCCCAAAATTGTGTTTGCTACGTGCAAAATCTGAGCTATATCACGATAGATTCTGGATGTGCATCAGGGCAGCTATGCACTACACTGCTCTGCATTTCCAAAAAGCTACACGTGGTGTTCTGAGCATCCCTAACACCTCCCAACTCACCCTTGGAGGAGAACCCAGAATCGCCCCTTTCCTTCCCCCGAGCCCCGCCTGAGCTGAGAATCCTCCCCAGTACCTACCTGCAGTGTCCTATGGCACAGGGCAAACCAGTCCCAGGTCAGAGCACAGGACGAATTCATCTGCAGGACTTGTTCACAGCTGTCTGTGAACAGTAACTCAGTGCTGTCTGACATGTTTGGTCCAGACACACCATGAGGAGTGTTACATGGTGCTGCAGAAGAGGATTACAGGGAGGGCACCATGGAGAAGGACTGGGATGGAAAGAAGAACAGGAATCATCAACTAAACACTGGCCAAGAGGCACCTGTCTGGATCAGCAGATTCAGCCTGTGCATCCATGGAACTGCCCGTGCTCTACTGGAAAGCAAATCATCCCAGTAAATTAACACTAAAGGGCTTTTTCAATCTGAATTTTGGCATGCTAACAAGCACGCCACTGTCCCTCTACACCTGCATTTATTATTTAAATACAGCTTCACTGAGCTACTTGCTCAACAGCCCTGAAGTTTCCACACTGGGAAAGGAGTGGTTTGTTTCCAGGAAAGGGACGAGGCTACAGAGCCACAGTAGGAGAGAAGCAAAATTACTACCACTGCTGGACTTCTGTTGAATTTAGTCTACTTCCTGAAGTTCTTTTTCTTTGAGCATTGTGGCTCCCCTTTGGGAGTGGACCCAATCCTGCTCTCAGTTCAGTGGCAGCACAGATGCACACGTACCTGGGCCTGCCTTGGAGCCTCCCAAAACCCAGTCCCACACCAATGCTGGGTCCACAACCCAGCACTCCCTCCAGGCCCAGCCTCTCCAGCAGCTCTGCAGTCCATGCTCCAGCGTCACAGTCCTACAAATCCACTCACACAGGCTCAGAATGGTGCTCRGTGCCCAATCTCCATTACCTCTCTCTGCTCCTGCTGAGCCTTGACTGAAAGCAAACTTCGGTGTCCTGCAGCAGCCTGCTCCCAGAGAAAGGCACACAATTCCAGCAACTGTGCTGAGACAAGGGGAGGAACAGGAGCTCTGCACACCAGGCAGGTCCAAAAGAGCCGCGCTTGAGGAAGGAATGGGGGAGACAGCTCAGATGTTACAGAGACAGCAGTGATTGAAGGGCAGGAGGCTGCTGGAAGGTGACTACAAGGAGGAGGAGAAAGGTGAGCCCTRGAGCCCCCCAGCTGCAGGGTGTCTGACAACCAAGGATGGGGGCCCAAAGCGTTCCCTCCTCTGCAAGCACAGGRAGCAGAGAGCCCTGGGCCGAGAGAGAGAGACTTCTTGGAAAAAAGTGAAAGGAAGATTGATACTGTTGAGTCAGGGATGGAATGGATGACTCCAGCCATCAGAAGGTAAAACAGAATAGTAATTTATTAGCAAGAAGTTGTGAGCTTTATAGTCTCACTCACTAAACTGAGACCTGATTGGTCTCAAAGTGAAAACCTCTCACTATTGGTGAGCCACGAAAMGCACACTCTGGAAACCATAGCTATAAACAATGATTACAGAAAAAGAGATAATAATTGTCTTAATTCTTCTCCTCTAAGATTTTCCTGGGCAAAACTGTCTCTGTTCTTCCTTTGACTGAGCTGGGAACATCCACAGAAGAYGTCTGGCCTGGGCAAGGATGGTGACACAAAGTGTAGCAAGAACAGAGMGAAGCCAAGGGTTGCTCAACGCCCAGCCAGACCACCAAACATGCCCTGCCAACAGRAGCTACTCCTAGAGGGAGGAGTATTTGGCTGGCACAAACTATCATGAATGAACTTCAGCACTGCCTGACACACCTCCCACGTCTGGCAAGCACCTTCCTTTGTATTAAGAAAGCACTGGCAAACACTGAGCTGGCACCCATTATTCACCTTTTTCTTTTGCTGTGGTCATAAATATGTTCCACCTGTCAGCCACAGCTCCACCCAGAGTTCCTGCAACCCTCATCTACCACCCCATGGCATCCTGCTCTCTGCTCAGGCACCACAACAAACCCTCTCTGGCCTCAATCAGGAAACAAAATTAAGGGCAGATTTCCACCCTGCTTTTAACAGGGCACAGAAACACAYAGATAAAAGAAATTTCTCTGCTTATGCCCCCATTTTTTATTGAGAAGCTCTTACCAATACAAAACCAGAAACAATTTTCAAAGCAAGGAAAATAAAGCAACTATTATGAAGGAATGGTTGGTATCAGCAGGTTACATAGACATGCAGCATCTGCATACACATATGGTTCTCCATCAACAGAATCATGCTTTTAGGGAACTACTTGCAGCTAGGCAAGACACTATGAATCATGAGCAGGCACAACACAGAACGTATTTAAATTTGGAAATCAAAGACCACAAAAYATACATTTTTCTCTTGCCTTCCAGGAAGCACCGCAATTTTTCACCAGTCTAAAAGCAGTTTAAACTTTTGGAGCAGACACTAGGAAACACCTCTATAAGTGTAAMTATTGTTCAAATGTGGGACATGGTTGCTCAGGCGTGAGAAGCAAAGATGTGGTGCTGAGCACAATTCTACCAGGGGCTTCTCCGACYGGCCAGAAAGTGCTGTGCTCTTGGGTTCTGTGGGTTTGGGGGTTTTCTAATACACAAAATGCTTTTTAGACTTCCCAGAGCTGRAGCAAACATCCCAGCTCCAATATCRGGGAGCTGTGGTGCTCTGGCCAGCACATCTCAGCGTGACTCTCACTGCACCACTCCGTCACCACCACCGCGCAGGAAACAGCTGGGCTGCATATGGCCATGGGCAGCTTCCAAGCCCGCTGAACAGCCCCCTTCTCTGGCAGAGACAGCCAGCCCTCCTGCTCCTGGAATGCCCAGTCCCGTCCCAGCCACATGGTAGCTCACAGGGCTTCTCATTTCAGAGCACAAAACCAACTTCTGTACCCACAGCTGCCGGCAGTCACCTGTGGTGCACAATGACGCCAGGCTACCATTGCATTCCTGCTGCACACAGGGCCTCATTTTGGGCCTGCTCAGAAATAAAACACCTTTTTCAAGTTGTTTGCTCTCTTTTGCAATGCCCACCGTGCTGCTTTGATGAAGCACATGCTGTATGAATGAGAAGACATTTTGTTGTCATTTCTGGGAAAAGGGCACTGCTTTTGTGTTTTAAAAAAATAATTCACACAGCCAGAAGAGGGTCCATAGCACCATAAATAAATTATTTAATATTTCAATATYCAAATCAATRATCTGTGATGCCACCAGAAACAGGATTCTACTCTCCCCACAAACAAACAAAGTGATTACCTGCACAACGGCTCACCAATGCCTACTGCCAGTCCCTCAAAAAAGCTACCTAAAACTGCAGGGATGTTTATTGGGAGGGAAAGGTTAGAATGGCCTTCAGATACACCCAACTACCAGTTGTTAAAATAATTATTGTCACAGCRTCTTGTGCAGCTGAGATGGCCATGATACACAGAGTGTCCCCAAACAATTTCAGAAAGCTTCAACCCACAYAAGAGTAACACCAAACTTCATCAGAAGGCTTCACCCCAAGCACAGTAACACCAAACCTCYTCAGAAGGCTTCAACCTGAGTACAGAAACACCTTACCTCCTCAGAAGGCTTCAGGCACCTGCCCACACACAGCAACATCATTCCAACTCCAGCAAGCTGCAGCATCTGCCCTCCCTRTCCCTCAGCCCAGCCTTTTGTGCCCTGCTGCTGATGCCCTGCACCTGTGTGCCCTCTGTGCCCTCCATGGCTCGTTCCCTTCAATGCTGCTCACCTGTGCTGCACGGCTGGGGCCAATGGGGGCTGATTGGGCACAGCTGGGGCCAGTTAGGGATGATTGGGCACAGCTGGGGCCAGTTAGGGATGATTGGGCACAGCCCCACCCCAATCACCACTGACTCTGTGCCTACAAGTCATCTCTTGGGATGTATCTCTTGGGCAAACCCCAGCACGAGGCAGGAACACATGGCTAGGCAGGACTGGAAGAGCAAAGGGACTCCTTAGACCAGATCTGGGACCCAGACCAGCATCTCAGTCAGTGCCATCCTAAGGATAGCCAGGCTGTTGTCTGAAATTTTGGCGCTCCCCACCGCCYGGCTGCACTGGCAGCTGCTCCATCCCCCGTGTGCTCCTCAGGCTGTCCTGTCCCACTGAGCAGTCCCCCACCCCAGGAGCACCCAGGAGCAGCGTCACCCTCTCACAGGAGATGTGCAATGCCAGTCCCTCAGGCTCCCAGCAGAGGAGCCCATGCTCATCTGGGGGTTACACAGGCCACAGCCGAGATYTTCTCAGCTTCCATCCTCTGCTGGAATGCAGCCTCAGCACAGAGCCTGCTTCCAGGTGTGAAAAATTCAGGCRTTTCTCAAACTGTCTCTGTCAAACACTCCTCTGGACTGACACTGGGATGTCCAAAAAGCCCATCTGAGGTCTAAACACCTGAGAAAACGGCCTCCTTCACGAGCACACAGCTGAGCCAGGTGAGAAGCATTCCCGCATTCCTGCTCTCACCCCAGCACAGGAATGCCAGCTCTATCTCTGCTAKGTGCAGCACGCTACCTTGTACACACTCCACTGCTTTACCTGCTCAGTGACAGCAGACCCACCTAGAAGGCTACACAGTGTGTGCTGCTGGCCCTGCAGAGCACAGGGCTGCGAGCTGCTGGGTGACAACKGCCAGCCCTTCCACTGCTCAGGGCATGGAAATCACACTGGTGCTCCACCCACACCTCCACCAACCTGCCCTTCCACACCAAGCCTGGAGTCACTGCTGCCTGCCTCARAAAATGCACAGTAGGATGTGGCTGGCTCAGATGCAATCTGCCCTTCCCATTTCCACAGCAGTGATGCCTCAGGTTTAGATTTTATATTTTTCAGATTCTGTGCTGCTTTAGTGTGTGGGTCTGGGCTCCAATGAGGGGATGGTGAGCTCTGTGCCCAGAGCAGGGAGACAAAGCAATTCCTGCTCCAGCTGGGCACCAAGGACAAATGACCCAAATCTCAGCCCCAGAGCACAAACACCGTGGGCTGGAGAGAGAAAAACAAGCAGGGTGGGACTGCAGGGGCTAAAGCTGGAATGGGACAATGAACTGCAAGATGCAAATGGAGCAGAACTGATCCCAGGGACAGACCCCGTGCCCGCTGGTGCATTTTGGGGCCATTTTGGTTCATCTTGGGTTCATTTTGGGGCCATTTTGGTTCATCTTGGGTTCATTTTGGGGCCATTTTGGTTCATTTTGGGTGCAGCTCTGGCTGGGCTCTTGTGCAGCCCAAGGTGCATCCATGCAGGAGATCCTTTGAATAAATCCCTGCTTTATTCTTTAACTTTAGGATGATTCCAGCTCCCTGCTAGCACTATCTTCTTCACCCCGAACTAAATTAACATGCAAAAATGAAGTAAGTTTTTGAACCTTATCAAACTTTAAATAAAACAAAAGTGAAATTTTTAAATGTGCCCAGTTCTTTCCTGATGTACAAAAAAACAAATACATGAAACAGAGTTACTCACTTTCAAACACCTGAGCAGCAACCCCTTCCTTTTTAATTGAAGTTTCAGCAGTAGGAATCCTTACGAAAAGAAGGGCAACAGTGAAATTAAAAAACCCTCTCCTACACATGAAAAAAGAAGAATTCTGTCTTATTCTGTGTTCTCAGCTTTCTAATGCCCCTTTAATTCCTGGCATCTCTAAATGAAAGAAGGAATTGATTTTCTCAGGAGTGGTCCCAGCAATAAAAGTGTGTCAGATGACAGAAGGAGGTAGTATTCTGAGCTTCACTGAAATCCTGAAACCACAAAGATATTTTAATATTTCCAGAGACTATTTCAAGAGCAACAGCATAAAAACAAAGACATCTATAATTAAATAACATTAAATTTCACTTCGGTTTTGTTTTTCCGTCTCAGTTGGACAGAGATACTCCACCAGAATACATATTCCCCTGAAATACTTTTTTGTATTAGTGCTACCAACTGAGCCAGTCTCTAATTAAAGGGCCATAATATCTCGTTAATATTAACAGAGGGCCRTGGTTTTGGTCTGCTAATTTTTCACATCTTCAGCACATCCCTGATAAGTAAGAGGGATTTTKAAAAGGCATTCAGTGAGATGACTACACACTTAACTTTTTTATAGGTATTGACACACCATCAAGGATGTTCCACGGAGATTCCATGGTTTACCCTTTGACCAAAAAAGATCTTTATGCTGATCTGTYACTTTTAAAGTAATTAAATGCATTCTCAAACAAACCCTAAAACAAAGCACCAAGAGCCCCYAGAAGTATGTAATCTAAATAACCATAAAACATAAATTGAGAGCTACAGTGTTTGGCTAGAATTCCAGGGAAATCCATGCAAAGCTCAACCACTCCACTTCTGAAATCCTAAATTCAACAGCAGCAATGTAACCCTTCACACACACAGCTACCACAGCRTTCTCACCTGAAAATCTCAGAGCAACTTTACTTTAAAATGGAAAAAAAAAAAATTGAGCCCTGAAGCGCTGGTAATTCTCCTCCAAATGAAAACCGCGAGGATTACCTGTGATGAAGCTGAGGAGACAATTTTCTAAACAGCCCATCTTTCATTTCAGCCCTGGCCACCAGCAGGAAGCAGCAGCTCTGGGCTCTTCCAGGGAGGAAGGGCTGCCCAGGGAGCTGGGGGTGCCTGGGGCTCCTCTCCCTTCCTCACCTGTCCTGACCGAGGGTCTGATTGGGCAATGCCACAGAGCAACACAGAGAAATCAAGGGGAAAGGGTAAGCAAAACAAGCAGCCTCATCAGGAAGCTGCAAGTTGCACTCTTTGGGGGTTTGGGGKTATCCTGGGATAGCTCTCCCTGCTCTGGGGGACAGAGGCACCCCTGGCTCCCCGTGCCCACCCCGGGGAGCAGCCAGGGGCAGAGCTGCTTCCCAATGGGMRCAGGAAATATCCTGCTGCAGCTGTGCTGCTTGCTGGCATAATCATCAGCTCCCACCCTCCTCCCCCACCCTGTTTTTCCCTTTTTTTTTTTTTTTTTTTGACAGCTGTCTTCCTCTCTTCCCAACAGGTGCTATTAGGCCCCGAACAATGGCGAAGGCTTTTAAGGCACTGCTGTTGACAAGTGAAAGGGAACAACAAATGGCTCCGTAGTGCTCTTCTCCCAGGGTCACTCAACCGATGGTAATAGTTATTATTTTTATTTATTAGCTCCGTGGCACTGTCCCCCATTGTACCTCCTCCTGCAGCCTCCCCTTTCCGTGCCAGCAAGGAGCTTTTTAACTTTTAATACGGACGGGCGAGCGCTCGGCTCCCGAGCCGGCKCTTCCCGCAAAGTGCCCAGCTAATGAACGCTGTCCATTTGGATCGGGGTAATTGACGATGTCAGCCGGCAGAGGTGGGGAGGGCTGCGCCCAGACCTGGCCATCGCTCACTCTGCCAGGATGACAACGGGAGCTGCAGGGCTGACACAACAGAGAGGGGCTCCCACCCCCTGTTTGGGGCTTTTTCTCAGCATCATTACAAGATTAGCAGATAAATACGACATCCCCTCTCTTGAGGTTGATGTCATTTTTCTTTTCCCTCCTTAGCATTTTGCTGACTGCGTCATAATCCTCTTCAGAGAACAATGGCAGGTGGAAGAAAAGTTAATTTTCCCTTAAATGAAAATGACTGCACCCATTTAAACAATGCACTCAGAAGTGTTAGTGCCAGGAGAAAAAATTGTKCCAAAGTGTTTTCCGATCCTAATAYATTTCTGATCCACATATATTTACTAGATGAGGTTACTCAATTAATAAATGGAATGCAACAGATAAACCCTATCAAATGCAAGCCCCRTGTTCTCACTGTCCTGGCAAACCAGGTAAATATGAATGAAAATCAGGCAMTTCCATGTCCGAGCAAAATCAGTAAACCAGCAAGTGACCCAGAAGCACAAACACACTTGGAAGTTGAAAATGTAAAGGTAAAACCCACCAAAGTATTGACTCATTGTGGAACTGGTTGGTTTAGTCACGTGTTACCTACCAGACAGAGGTAATAGTATGTACATCTTTGATCATCTGGRCCTATTTATTTCAATTATAAGTTGACACAATTGTGTAGTGAAAGGGCTACAGACATCAGGTTGTGGATGTACTTCCCAGAGAAAACATGTACTATTATAATTTGAATTTAATATAACATTGAAAGAACCAGAAAGCACTCATTTGGGATGTTCATAAACCATTGAAGGAATTTTAAAAATTGAAACCAGAAAACTGGAAAGCACATCCCCCTGAAACAACAAAACCCCGCACATTAGGCCCAGACTTCTATTCTTTCCCAAAGCATGACAGACTGTTTTACCCCTGGAAGTGAGAATTAAAGCACACACGCCTGATGCTAAACAACTCCACATCCTGAATGCCTCTTGCACAACATATGTGACCACAAAATCTCAACCATYCACTGCCAGCTGCCAGAAAGACAGGGACAACAATATTATTAATTATATTTGAAAAAGGTACACTATAAATCAGTACTTCTGAAGTGCAGGTAGTTTCAGAGTAAATCACACTACTAGTTGTGGTGTAAATGATAAAATGCATAAAATCCYTATGTCAAATTAGGTAGAAATTATTGAGGCTAATGCCATCCTTGGACTTGCCTAAAATAATCTGCCAGGAGTTGCACAGAGGTTCCTCCACTGAAGTGCAGCATCCCATCTGCCTTGACAACGTGCTCTGTTTGTTCTCACTTGTCTCCACTCACGGATTTTTTGGACTCTGTTATTTTCAGCATAAACAGGGTGAGGAAATACACTGGGTTTCCTTTTGATCAAGGATTTTTCTTTCTGAGTTAGGGAATAGCATCCAGATACACGGGTGGCTCAGCCATGCAGCAGCTGTGACAGGTAATCCCCAAATACCCAGAGAGAAATCAGAGAAGTCTGTTATGCACAGCTCTTCAACATAATGGTTCTAGACAAGGGGAAAGGAAAGTCAGAAAGTAAAAGCAGAAAAGTCAAAGAGGGAAAAGGAGAAGGGAGATGAAGACAACAATGCTGAGAACRAGAGCCAGACTAAGAAAGGGGCCTCACCTGCCACATCCAAAATGTGCTTTATTACACAGTGCACTGAAGGAGAGGAGAGTCAGGGCAACTCTGCAGCCACCCCCTGGCTACTGGAAACTGTCCCCGACATGGAGCCACTCACCAGGCAGCAAAAACATTTACACTGAAGCATCAACTGTGCCTTCAAATCACTGCCAGCACGCCAAAGAGAAAACACCTTTTTTATCATAGAGGAATTTCACTCATACCCTGCAGCAAAACTTCTTCAGACTACTTCAGAAAAATTAGTACTTCCTTTATTCACCTTAGGATGATAAAATTTCCTCTGTGGGTTGTCCAGATCCACAGGAAGGCTGCTCTGCATTTAGGATGGCTTCAGGAATCCCCAAGGAGCAGGWAGGTGAACGCAGGGCAGGAACAGAACCCCTTCCCCAGAGCTAGGGGCACTCACTGGGCAGCTCTGTACACAGTGAGCACAGTCAGGGGCACTACATTGCCCCTGATAAAGGGAACACAGACCCCAGACAGAGAATGTCAGCATCTCCTCTGCTGAAGTYTGAAACAAGAAACAATTCTCTCACTCCTGCACTGCCAACCTCATCAATGGCCACCCAGCATCAGCCTTTTCCCTCCTCGTCCAGCAAACCTGTCCATGGCATGTGGGACCTGATCTGGGTGTACTCATCCCACAGATTCCTCACTGCCCAGCTCAGAGGCCTGCTCTAGTTCCTGCTCCCTAGAACTTAAATTAGGAATCAACCCCTTCCTGCAATTCCAGAGCATTCACCWGTGCTGCCCCAGTAACATCAGTGAAGGGGAAGCTAAACCAAACCAGGATGAGCAGGTTTAGATGGAGAAAGAACCACTCAGAAGAGACCACACAATAGATCTGCAACATCTGTAGCCCAGGATCCTCCTCATTCTTACACCTGTGAGTGGTGTAAGGACATCTGGGCTCTGCTGTGAAGGGGCAGAAGCTGCACTTTGCTCTGTCAGACAAACCTGGGACCTGGGATCTCTGCATTTGTGTTCTCATCTTGATCATTTCTACCTTTCATGGCACAAAAGGARAAGGGCATCTTCTGAAACAGCTCTGTTAAAACAAGGTGTCCCTCCTAAGAGCCTGGCTTCAAATTCAAGATGCTCAGTGGGACATGCACCCCCTGGCAGAAGAGCCAAACCCAGACTTGTGTGTGATGGTGATCCCAAGCACTGGCACAGCTGACTCAGGGTTGGGACACACAGAATAACGCACAGCCTGAGAGCTGGCTGCACAAACCTCCCCAGGAGCTGGACCCACGCTCAGGAATGCAGCCTTGCAAGAGCTGACAGGAAAGGTGCGTGCTTCTGGGGAGTGGCAACCCCTTCAAACAAAGATCAAACCYGTAAACAAAGAGCATATTGCACAAAACAAGAAAAAAAAAAGATCCATGAAAGAAGCCACAGAGCAGATCAGTGCAGGGATGYGTGCAGCTCTGCTGCTGGGATTTCTGTCTTTGTGGGGTAACTCTGAACATTGGCTCAAACCACCTCCAAGTCCCTAAGAAACTCAGCTGAATTTTCATGTTTGCAWGGAAATCACTTCAGTCAGGTAACTGTTGTGCAGCTGTGAAAAAAATCAATCCCAATCCAGCATCAACTGCACCTCAATTTTAACAGTGGAACAGCTAATGCTGACGGACTCTGCATAGTAACACCATTATCAAATTGTTATACGGAATCAGTTCCTTTCTGATTTAATTATGTGACTAACACTGATATCTCAGTATGGTACCTAGCTTTTTTCCAGACACAGTGCTCAACAACATGCAGTTTACACAGAGATTTATTTCACATCTAGCAAGAGATGCTTGGAAAAAGAACTACATGCAATTCAGCTTTTCTTTTTCAACTCTGAGATAAACCTGGGGCTGAGACTGAAATATTTTCTCTTAAACCCACCTCTCTCTGAGTAAGCTAGAGAAGTCTTTGAATGAATGTATATAAATGTCCCTCTGGTATGCAGACATGAAGGAGAGCCATAGCAGGTACATGTCAGCRTGCCAGAAAAGGACCCAGAGTCACTATCACAAGTGGTGGAGTGAAGCAGAGGGATGGGGGGCTCCTGTGGAGGGAGGCAAATGCCAAGGGTAAATTCCCAGCTTGCCTGAGAACAGGGTGCCTGGGAAGGTGGGCTGTGCAGTAATTGCAGAACGGAGCAACAGGGAATTTAATAGATCAGAAAAGGCTGAATAGGGAACAGGCCCATTGTTCACAAAGTTCTCTTTTGTGGCCAGGCCTTAAGAGAATGCCAGAGAAACAAATGGCTTAATCCTGGGGGGTGCTATGGCATAAATGGAAGGAGTCCATTCCACCTTGAAAGCCAGTGGAATAAATTTCTGTATCACACAACCACACTGAAGACTGCAGCTTTCAGCAGAGCCTTAAGACTCTGCAACTGGCAAACCCCTGACAATCATGCCCTCCCCTGTCCCCCCTTCTCCCTTCAGCAGCATTTTTCAATGCCCTTTGTGGGCAGACAGGGGAWAAGTCACATGAGTGTGGTGAAATGCCATGTACAACACATGGTTACAGGGCAGACCAGAGRGAAAGAATTCTTCAGGGCTGGTTTTACCTTCTCTGCCATGCTCTAAGCACTGAGCTCCTCCTGGAGCTTCCTGGCTCTGTGAACACTGAGCACTGCAGCACCAATGTTTTACACAGCTCCCTTGCTAAAGGAACTGAAGGGCTGCAAGGGACACGTTGCAGAATGCTGGTGAACCTTGCCAGGCTCTCCTGAGCATCACCTGTCTCGGGAACTTCCCCATTCCTTTGGCCCTGCTACAGCAGATGATGGACATGGACGGTCCTGGGACAGCACAGACAGCATTTTCCCAGTTACTTTAACACAAGCTGAATCAGGAATAAAGAAAGGACAGCCTAATCAAAAAAGTAAAGATCACACTCTGGGGAGCAATATAGAATACAATATACCTTTCCAGAACATGTTCTACCTTTCCAAACATGTTCTGGTTTACGTTCTACCTTTCCAGAACATGTTCCGGTGTATGTTCTACCTTTCCAGAATATCTTATGTTCCATGTTTTACCTTTCCAGAATATCTTATGTTCTATCTTACACCTTTCCAGAATATCTTACGTTCTATGTTATACCCTTCCAGAATATATTATGTTATATGTTATACCTTTCCAGAATATATTCTACCTTTCCACAATATGTTCTTCCCTTCCAGAACATGTTCTACCTTTCCTTGCAGGGATGGCAGAGTTAAAAGTGACACCATCAGCTTTGGCTGTATAAACAACAGAAGAGCCAGGATATCGTGTATTATGTGGTTCAAGGATTAAGGAGAACATAAAACAACTGGGTTTTTTTTAATAGGAAAAAAGGCAGAAATACACATTTCTCAGTTACCCATAACTTCTTAATGCAAGTAACGGATTCTTAATTAAGAAAAAAAAATTATCTCAAGCTGATTCTAAATCAGGCAGAAAAGGGAAATGTAGAAATGTAATGCAGCAATCCCCAAAGCAAACTTTTTCCAGATCTTTATGAAACTCAGTCTCTAATGCTCAAATTTCTAGTACACCTAGATGAAAGCTATCAGATGGCTCTAAATTTGGCTACAGAAATTCTACAATTCTCTGTGAGTCTTTTGAATGAAATTCCATTCTGAAACAATTAACACAGAAAAAGTAATTTGCCTTCCAAGAATTCAGGGTTGGAGATGCGTAGCTCAGCTGTGACTTGTGGTTTACTTGGTAGGCACTGTGTTGTACTTTTTATTCTTCTTCCCTCTCCTTTTGCCAGAGAAGAAAAAAAAAAGATCACCATAGGTACACATTTCTTGAGAGCTCTGCACAAAAGATAGGCTCTGCAAAGCCCTCACCTGACTTTATTGAAACACTTGTTTCCATACATATTAGAGATACTTTTTTGGTAAGAGTTTAATAGGAAAAAAGGCAGAGTTTAAAACATATAAAAGCAGCTATTACTGCCTTGAACATATCTAACTCGGAAAAAAAAATCAAGGCACGAAAAGTTTCCTCCATCCTATTTAAATTACATTTGGGTAGCTCTCTGTGGGGCTACCACAAATTCCTTTAACCCCAGCAGTCTCTTAGCTCCATTACATTAATGATGCATCTCCAGCACTCACGCTTCTGCAGGAGAGTGTGGGAGCTCCAGTCAGACCCCCACGACTCGCTAAACTGGAAACAGCGGCCCCAGGGAGACACCAGCGCCTCATCCCTGCAGCCAGTGCTGCACTGTAATGCAAAACACAGGTAACACTTGGGGGAGTCCAGAAGATGAGCTGTGTGCTGGGTGGATTTTCCACTGCCACTGGGGAGAGGCTTCAGAGCAGCTCTCCTGAGGACGAAACCACTCCAGACTACCACATCTCCTACACCCCTCTTTACATGACCCCCRAACACCAAATTGCTCCAGCAGCCCCTACTACACCGTGTTCCTGCTACTCCACACAATGCTTCAATTAAAGCTGAGCAACATTACTATGATTATCAAAAAAAATGTATTTCCACAATGGCCCTTTCTGTCCAGTGCTSTAAGTCTGTGCTCCCAGAGCTGTGTTTATAGTGAAACGTGTGGTGTATTTTCCATTAAAAGCCTTGGCAGGAGTTTCTGTAGTTTTTCTCATGTATCTCAAGTTCAATACTCTTTCTGCATTTGCTTCACAATAACCAGTCCATTTCCAAGTGATTAATTTTCTATTCTAAAACAATGCATTCCTTTCCCCTCTCATTTTGCTGGTGTGGGGTTTTGTCTTTTTTTTTTTCCTCCTTTTCTTACCAAGAGAAAAAAAAATTCTTTTTCAATGACATCATGGTATAAAATTTTCAAAGCAGGTTTTAGCGGGAGATATGCAGATTGCTTTGAAAAGTTACCCTCATAAATAACAACAAAGTACTGAATTATCAAGGCTGTAACTCAGTCAAGAGGTGCTGTAACTATTTAAATTATATGACCTCAGCAGAACCCCTTGATTGAATTGCAGCCTTTCATTAAACCGGGCACTCTGCATTATTTTCTCTGAACTAGAGTAAATCAGGACGGTAAAGAGCTTAGCCCCCAAGCCCATCTCTTTGTGATCTTGAGGCATATAATTTTTAACCATTACCTCAATTTTGTAACTTAAAAAGCCTGTGCATAATCTACTGTGTCAATAATTCCCTTCCACATACAGGGAATGATGACACTACAAAAATACTGCACTATAACCAGGTACACTGAGGAACTGTAAGGCTGTGAAGGAGCAAGATCCCACTACTGAAAGCTAGAGAAAAGTGGGGGAAAAAGGGAGGGAGAAGAGCAAACTGTGGATTCACAGCACTGCTGCTTCATTCACAAAAAGCTGCAAACCAGAAGGGACCATTAGCTCATACAGCCTCATCTCCTATATATATTACTGAATATTCATTATTTCATCAACCAAAAATCAAACCTTCCTCTGATTTATTTCTAACTACCATTTTACTAGAAGAGAAACAGCTGGCCTCTGAGTCAGGACATTCCATAAATATCTCCTTGCTTTTACTGGAAAGTCTCGTGTGTAGGGATGAGGGTGGAGGGAACCAGGGTACTTAAAACACTCTCTCTGCTCATCCCCAGCTGGCTGATATGATGCTGCCTCCATATTTGGAGAGAGACAACCTCCACACCAGTGGTTCCCAAACAAACCCATGACAACAGCATTGATGTTTGGGTGTGATGGTGTTCACAGGGGCTCTTGGATGAGGGAAGAGACGAAGGATCTGACTCCATGTTTTAGAAGGCTTGATTTATTATTTTTTGATATATAGTACATGAAAACTAAACTAAAAGAATAGAAGAAAAGGATCTCATCAGAAGGCTGGCTAAGAATAGAATAGCAAAGAATGATAACAAAGCTTCTGTCTCAGACAGAGAGTCCGAGCCAGCTGACTGTGATTGGCCATTAATTACAAACAAACTAACATGAGCTAATCACAGATCTACTTGCTGCATTCCATAGCAGCAGATCATCAATGTTTATGTTTTGTTCTGGAGGCCTCTCAGATTCCCAAGAGAAAAAATCTTGAAGAAAGGATTTTTCATGAAAAGATGTCTGCGACATTTGGGAGCTCTTAATGGAGTGGGTCCCTGCAGGAGCTGCCCGGCTTGTGCAAGAGGCCATGCAGCAGGAAGGCAGGGATACCTTGTCCAAAGGGAGCTCCCCAGGCTGCTCAGCAGGGCTTGGGGCATGGCTTGGGAGGAACAAGCTCACAATTCCTACCATACCCTGGAAGAGGATGGCGCTTTCCCCACCTGGCCACAGCGCGCTTCAGCTTTCCTTATTGCTGGGGCTCTGCCTCCTTTCCCAAAGCCCCCACATTTAACTCGGTGAGAGAAAAGCTACAGTAAGTCCCTTTTGCCATTTTCTTATATTTGTGTAGCTGTGAGCCGTTTTGCAGAGGAGGGGAGCAGCAGCCAGCCCCTGACAACAAAAGGGCCACTGTGGGCGCGCCAGTGGCAGACGCGGTGGAAGGCAGCCCACAGGAAAAGGGCTGGCTCCAGCCAGGGGCTCCGGCCGAGCACAGGCTCTGCATTCACTCAAATTGGCAACAGGTCCCTCTGTTCCTGGCTTGGAGCTGTGAACAAGGCTTGGGATTGAATAACCAATTATACAACCGCTGACTGAGTTTATCCAAGGTTTGCAAACTGCTATAATAGCCCAGTATTCACTGACTGTTTTATCCTTTTCCAGATATAGTGTCATATCTCCCCTTGTGCTCCATTTACATGTCACTTTATTACATACATCCATTAAAAAGGTTAATACAATGTCACAGTCAATGCCTAAATGTTGCCATTCAGTATCCTCGCCTTGCTCCCCGCTACATTTCACATTCACACGTTCCTTTCTCTCCCCCTCTCCTGCGGGCTTTGCTCACTCGCACTCGCACACTCTTTCCTGCTGCAAGTTAAATCAATTTGCTGTCAAGAATACAGAGCAGAGCACGAACAAAACGGTAGCCAAGAGTCAATGGAGTAAAAACTGCATGCTCCCTGAAGTTGCCCGTGATGGGGAGCGCTCTGTGCCGCCAGTGACGGGAATAACCTTTAAATCTCCCAAAGTTCAGGGAATCACTTAAACCTGCAGACATTGCCAAATCACCTGGGCCTCTTAAATTATCAGGAAAGTTCACTTGCTAAGAAAGTCTTCTGAGTGGCTTTTCTTACTTTTAGATAAACTTTAAACATACCACTAACTGTTCTTCTCCGATTTTTAACACTTCCCAACTTGACCCCACCTACAACCCAGACGCGTAGGAGGCTGGAAAAGACTGGAAAAAAAAAAAAAAACCAGCCAAAATTTTATACATCTTCCTGTGAATTCCTGATAGAGATCTGGCTTAAATTTGCTTGTTATTTTTCTCTTTTGCTAAAGATTATTTTCTCCGATCAAACTGATCATCTCTGCACCGAATTTTGTTTCTGTGAAAAAACAGAAAGAAAAGAAAACAGTAAGAAAAGAAAATTACTCAAAATCTTCTACAGGTTCACTTTTTGAGATAAAGCAATTTATCTCAATAAGTGTCACTTACTAAATTTTTGTTTTCTATAGCCCTATTAACAAAAAATAGGGCAAGAAATCAAAGACAAAATTTTCCATTTTGATTTTATGCAGTACAACTGACTGCTGTTTGCATGCATGGTACCACTGGCAGGAAGGTCCAACTTCTGAGTAAGGTGCAGCTTCTGAGATGATCAGTTCAGCAGGAGATCTCCAGTGGTAACACAGCAAAGCTACCTTTATTTCACAAAGCCCAGTTCCATTCCAGATCATAAACACTGATTTTCACTTAACTTTTTGGCTTTTTACAGTTGGGAGACGGGCAGTTCAGAAAAAAGAATTTGATCCCGACAAGTAAAGAACCTGAGGATATTTTTCATTCTCCCTCAATTTCCTGGGGCTTGAGACTTCATCTTTTTGGTGTCTGACCGTGAAAGCCACGGACACAGAAAAAATGTTTGTAAAAAGACTACTTTTGTAGAAGCTAATTGTTTATTTACTGATTATCAGTCGAGAAAGTGCACAAATATTTGAAAATCATCTAAGCCAAGGGTGTTATCAACTCATCATCAGTATGTGAAGTTTGACTGCAATAATTAAAACAGAGCATTTTTTCCAGTATGCCCCCCTGCAAAGGAACATGAAATAACTGCTCATGTGAACTGTACACTGGTCCCACTCAGTCAATACAAAGTCATTCACTGGGGTAAGACTGTCAAAAAATATTCTGGTTTACTTCTAAAAAACCTTCACACAGGTTTTGGATAATATCTATTTCCATTCTGAGGAGTGCTCAGGCTTCTTACACCAACCCTTGATACTCCCAGAGACGACCTCATGTATGGTTCCAAACTGCTGCAGGGAGCCTAAACCACCTCATTTCTCACCCTTTAGCCTGGGAAAAGGAGGGATCTGAGAAGAATTGGGATGCAGGGTTGGAGGAGCACAGCACTCCTGACACACCAATGGGAGAGACACCCAAACTTCACAACATTGCTTTGATTCCCAGTACCACAACCAAATCCCTCAAGCAGTCCCATTACTCAGTTTAGGATTCCAAACAACAAAATCACAGCAAAAATCTATTTCCAATGAATCACTTTCCTATCTAAGGGCCTGTATGTAAAGTCCCTTCTTTTGTTCTTTTTTTCATATAATGCCTTTTGAGGGACTCACAAAGCAACCGGCCACGTTTGCATCACAAAGGACCTGCAGGCACCACACTGTTCAGCTATCAGTAACAGGCTCCTGATTGAGCTGGACTCTGAATGACACACGGCAGCAGCAAGTGATAAAAAGATCGGGGAAAGCCCTCCCCTCAATTTATTCCCAAACCAACTATTTGCGAGCTTTGTGCATCATGAAATTCTATCAGAAACAAATGATACCAGCACTGTTTATGAATGCTATGGCAAGGCATTGTCCAAAGATGGGAATTACCTCTGACAGAAGAGAGGAAGGTGATAACTCTTTTGGCAAGTGGAGAGGCTTCTGTTTCCTTCTCTTGTCTAATTGTACTAAAGAAAAAACTGACACTTAATTTTGTTACCACAGTTTCTTACAACTTCTTAAACTTTGATGACCTGACTTGGTACTAATTTAAGGAAGCCTGAAGAATTGTTTAAGGAAGAACAACTCATCTGATATCCTTTGGAAAAGGACATTCTCCCAACTCTGACTTCTTTTTCCTGCTCATTCAAGCACAAAAAGGAGAAGATGGGGCCGGAATTTCTATGGCCAAAACCAAAACAACAAAAAAAATCACTACAAAAAACAGGACATGAAATACCTTTTTACAGGCTCTCAGGCTAAGAAGGATGCAAAACTGCATATTTTGGACAGACACAACGAAGAAAGACCTAACTTGAAAATATAGTTACAAAAGTGTTCTTTTTCTGTTTTTTTTTTTTTTTTTTTCTGTGAGGAAATTCTGAAAGGGAAAATTCCTTCCTATCACCCCTTCAGATTCACAGATTGCAAGCGTCTGCAGCTCTGGTCAGCACACAGGCCATTCCCAGCCTCTGCAGGAGGATATCCTGCCCCTGTGACATCCCATGGTACTCTGGCAGCACTGGGATCTCTCTCACAGATGAGAACGTGGAATTCCAGAGCCCTGCAGTGTTCCTAAATCAGTCTGTGCTTCTCTGTTTGGAGGAAACTGATACTGCCTGAAAGATGCTGCACCTCTCAAGCAAAACCATCACACTGCTGATTTGTGGAGTGGTCCTCTTTTTGGTGGCTTTTTGCAAACACTTCTGTAATGCACAACCCAGAAACAGAACACAGTACAACGCTTACTGATTGCTAACTAACACTTCTGCCTCAGACCTCAAGCTCTCTCAAACAATGAATAAGCACGACTGAGAATCCATGAATCCGAACACTAATCCACAGGTGGGAAAAGCCCTGTCTGTCCCACAGCTCACAGAGCCCGAGAGACGGCAAACCCTCCAGGGAGTGATCAAACTGGTTTGTTATGCTATTTTAAAAATAATAAAAGCAACAGCTTTACTTCCTTCTAAGTTTAAGGACAAAATCTGACTGGTTAATTTCAAACCTTCTCATCTCTTTTCCTTCCAAGACCTCCTTATTGTGAGCACAGAAGTAATTTCCATTAACACTCTAGGTGAAATAGTAATTAATATCTAGCTATTCGACCCTTGACAGAAAAAAAGAATAAAGCAGGGTTTGATTCACTGACTCCTGGAAACAGATTCTTAGGGGAACTGAAGACATTCAGAGTGCAGAACAAATTATTTCTTGTGGACCTCATTCTTATGGTCACTCTGGAACCCTCCCTATTTATAATTGTATCTTCTGGTTTTCCTGCTACTTCCCTGCCCTCATCAAAAGAGAAGGACAAAGCAGGAAATGTGAGGATTTTTTTCCTCCATCAATTCTAGTGGCTGGATGCCACAATAAGGCACACTTTTATTTCTGTTACAGCTCACCTCTTGGCCTGGTGCTAGCAAGAGCCAGCTTTAAGGCAGGTACAGTAATTGCAGCTTGCTAATTGGTTATTTCAGAATCATATTATTACTGTACTCAAGAATCAGAACGTTTCTCCTTCCATCAGGCTTTGTTTAAAAAACAAAGATATGAATTTCCACCTCTTCAATTTTGTGACTGCAGCGCAGTGCTGGATTGCCAATGGCTGGTAGATAGCTCCTACTTCAAACACATATTTATCTGTGTTAGCTGCAAAATGATAGGGCTGTGCAGAGGAACGAGTCCCTTGTTCATGTTCCTAATCTTCTGCTGAATTAACTTCACTAGAAAGGGATGGATTTGCTTGAATTTGTGATGTCACGTGCATTTCAGAGCATTCTAAAAATACGCGAAGTCCAAAAAACCTTTGCAAACTTTTCTCTCTGAGCATGCCATAGAGAAATGTAGCTTAAAATACCTTCATAACTTCACTAGAAAGGGATGGATTTGTTTGAATTTCATTTGTGATGTCACGTGCATTTAAGAGCATTCCTAAAAATACACGAAGTCCAAAAAACCTTCGCAAACTTTTCTCTCTGAGCATAGAGAAACGTAGCTTAAAATACATCAGGCTATTAACATTTTAACCACCCTGAAGTCATATTCGTGTTGCTACATTTTCAAATTATTTTCCACTTTACAAGAAACATAAACATAAGTTCCTTTGATATTTTAAACCCTGACTTAGAGACCGTTTCAGCCTCCCTCTGCCCAAGTGTTAACTGACTAATAGCTCTGCAGCTGTGCAAGAAAACATCTCTCATCTCCCCCACGGTCCGGCACCTTCCATTTATGGCTGCAGTGATTTCATTATGTTTTACCGCTGCTGGCTCCCAATTYTTCCCGGCCCACTGCTCTGAAGCTTGGGAAGGATTTGGGAAGCTCTCACTCAAAGCAGCACCGAGCAAGAGCCAATCGCCAAGGCAAGGGAAGCCTTCTTACCTAAACAAACCATTATCGGCTCATCTCGTGTCTTTGTACTCTTTTTTTGCTATTACCTCACGGGATTAACTTTTATCTCTAATCTCTGCTCTGGCCAACTGTCAGGGAGCCTAAAAGCTGCCTGTCTTTTAATCTGTGTGTAATAATACTGCTGGTACTAACAGATAACTGTGAAACAGCACGGAGGGGAGGAAAACACACAAACGCACAAGGGCTGATTGTTAGAAACCGCTGGGCTCGCTCCTACCTGAAAGGAGGGCAAGATCACGCCTGATGTCCATACTGCACCTCCTTCTTGTCCTCTTCCATGGTTTTCTTTTCACTCCAATGCCACCCAAGTGTTTATTCTGGGGGATCTGTTCCCATTAACCAGTTTATCTCCTGCTCAACCTGAAATGGCCAGGTTTCTAGGAGTGTGCAAGAAACCTCAGCTACCTGTAACCTTCCCTTAAACAAAAAACCGGGATGGGGTATGTAACAGAAAAAAAAAGGGAAAAAAAAAAAAGGAAAAGGAAAGGAGGAAAGGAAAGGAGAAGGAAAAAAGAAAAGGAATGATCCTACTGTAAAGGGAAATAGCCAAAGCTTCAAAACAGTCAACATTTTAAAGCTTGCCTTGAAATATGTCTCTTTCTGGGTGGCACATTTACCAGGCAGTCAGGCTCTCCTTTACTTCAAGTTAATACTTTTATAAGCTCTCCCCAACACTACATTACACCATGTTTTGTAAAACAAGAGCAAGACTGAAAGAAAAACAAAGAGCACTTAATTACGGCCAGGTGTGTAGGGTAGYAGCTCTTACAGAATATGGGCTCTTGAGGGGTTGGGGTAGGGAGGMAAACCCTCGTAAAAACTGCTCCTCCAGGGGTCTTGGTGGCATTTTTTTCCAGATTTTATTAAAAGCTTATTAAAGTCAAAGACATGCCCTTTCATTTAAATCTAGTCCTTTGAGTATGAAAATCAACAGGGGAGAGGAATGAAGGAGCCCTTCAAAAAATATCAGCAGGAGAGCCACAGACACAGTATTTTAGGGAATAGTTGTAAGGACAGAAAGGACCCAAGTCYTGCAGGGAACAGCAACAGCAATGAAACCAGGAGGGTTGGTGATAAGTGCATTGGAACCAGGGAACTTCTGGGATTCTGGCTCAGTACCTACTATACCTCTCAAAACCTATACAGCAAACTCACACGCTCCAAGCACTCTCCAGACATGAAAACTTAAGGATCAGGCACCATGCCTTGGATAAGCAGCACATTTAGGGAGCTGGAGCTGTAGAGCAGCACAGGACAAAATCTTCTCCAGGCAGGTCCCAGACAATTCCATTGAAGCCCCGATGATTTTGGACACCTTAGCAGTTGTATGATTTTCCACCTTTAGTTGACAAGGCATCACTATTCCCAAGTGGGAAAAACAAGGCAGGGAAAGAARTGCCTGGCTCAAAGCCACCCAGGCGGGCCCGAGGCAGAGGCAAGGTCACACACAGAGTCAGCCAGGGTGGAAAAGACCCCAGGATCGAGTCCAGCCTTTATTGACCACCACCTTGGCAAGCACCGCAGCACCCGGGGCATGTCCAGCTGCCACCCAGGGAGGCGGGCAGGGAACTGGGCAGCCTGTTCCAATGCTCAACAATCCTGCCTGGGCATAAACTCCTCCTGAAAGCAGGTGAAACACCAGCCTGAAGGGAGAATCCTGGCTGCCTTAGGAGAGGGGTGGCCAGGACACAACCCCATGGTCCCCAGATGCCCTCATGGGGGACAGACCCAGCTCTCCCCAGGGCCTCTCTCCTCTTCAGAGCTTCCCGAAGCCCTTCCTTGCCAACATATCCTGACTCCTGCCCAAACTGCCTCAGCACACTCCCCCAGGCAGGGGCAGTGTCACAGGGAGGAGACCAAAGGAGGCCAGCGTGTCCCCGGTGGGCAATGCCACCCCTAAGGAACCTGAAGCACACCCAGCAGCGATTGTCCCTGCAGAGCCCAAACCTCACCCCTCTGCAGGGTGTGCTGCAAGGATTTCAGTCACCCACCACAGTGACAAAGGGTACGGGTCCAACATGAAAGGCAAGGCCGCAATCCTTCAGCCAAAAAAGCAAAGGAAGCTTTTAACTGCAGCCACCCGAAACCCCAGAGAGAGACAACGGACCAGAGACATCTCAAGGGTGAACTTCTTGGCAAAGGAGAGAATAAGGCATGGTGAATGAGGAAGGGGATGGGAACCATCCTGAGGGTGACTGTGGGTGTGGTGGGGCACTGGCACAGGCTGCCCAGAGAAGCTGGGGATGCCCAGGCCCTGCAGGTGTCCCTSTCCATGGCAGRAATGGAATGAGGTGATCTTCAAGGCGCCTTCCAACCCAAACCTTGCTGTGATTCACCAAACCTAAATCCTTTCCTCCACTGCTCTCTCATCAGAGCTGGTTTGGGGGTTTGTTCTTAACTCCATGCACTCCTTGACCATGGACAAAGATGTCCTGGCAGCCAGAGCTGGACATCCTTGCACTGGAACTCAAACCCTCTCKGACACAGGTCATCGTTCCTGACAATAGCTTCAACCCCAACGAAGAAAACCAAGAAAAACAAAATGAATTCTACCATCCACCAGTATAACAGACAATGTCAGTCTGCATACTGTGGTCTTTATCAATCCTACCCATCTCCAAATGGCTTTCCAGGAATTCTGAGTAGATAACAGTAAGGAAACTCAAGACACCTCTTGCCAAATGAACATAGGACCACAACTGCCTGGGATTATTGAGAATCCAGGAATAGAGAAGCACCAGAAGCARCATCATCCACCCTGGACAGGGATTGCTGATTATTGAACATTGTTTGCTGTTCAAGTATCAAAGGCTGCTGCTTCATTTAAACATGGACTATGCTGCTGAAAAGGTATTCAAAAAGCAAAGCAGCAGTGTTTCCTCTCAGTGATACTGAACTAAAAGGGACAAAAAAAATTGTTCAAAACTTTGTCTCTCCCACCTGTTTCACCTGACAACATGAAGTCTTTAGACTTGCCCATCTCACCCTAAGATGCTTATACTCAGCCCCAAAGTATCTTTGCCAACATTCCAGTATTTACTGCTCAGCTCAGACAACGAAACCAAAACCCTGGATCTCCTCAGTGTCACCTCTGAAATCCTTCTTCATGCCACCGTCAGTGCTGGTCCCTCATTCCATTTCATCAGAGTAAAAATCTACATCTGCTCCACATTTGAGACAGCATTCACAGTTTTTCAGACTGCCAGCACCAAAAGCTCACAACCAAGTTCTAATCAGTGACAGAGCTGCGCCCACACCCGCAGCCCACTCCCCCTAAAATAAGGAATCGGGGACACGAGCACCAGCTCTGACCCGAGAGCCCAGATTAGCAACCTCCCACCTGCCCCCCTCAGCAATCAATACACGGCTGCAGTTAAAAATGCCTCCCTGAAAACTCCTCAGCAGCAGCAGCCTGCTGAGGGCGATTATCTGAGCATCTTAAGCGAGGCTTTAATACGGTTCTACTGTATACAGTACATCTAAAAAAAAAAAAAAGCCCACTAAAAAWAACGAGGAGAGGAGATGATTGTAGAGGATCTCACTCTCTCAGCATCATTTCTAGCCCGTGCCCACAACACTCCAGTGAAATATCTTGTCAGGCCAGGAGGGCTCGACAGGCCTAATCAATAGCTGTTATTTTTTCACAAGTGCCAACAAAGGAAAAACTTAATTTATGCCACACAAGATGCTGAAAATAATTCATACTAATTGGACTGCCGAAAATTCCCCTTCTGTCCTTCTGTTTTCGATTGCTTTTAACTTCTCAAACTTCGACTGTCCACACTGAAATGCTCAGCCTCTGAGCTGGGGAAAAAAACAAAAACACAGCAGTAACAAGGGCAACGTTCCTTTCTTGCTATCTGACAGTTTAAGCTGCCATTTTTAAGCAAAATTAGCATTGGATTTAAGTGTCTAACTTCCTTCAAGTGCTTTGTAAAAGACAGCTACGCTGCTTGAGAATGCCAAATTTTGTCAAGTGAAGACTGGATGAGTACAGACTTGCTCAGCATTGTCTTCAGAGAAGTTAGAAGACTGCAGACAGCTTTAATACTTGAAATAGATATTCTGATGCAATATTCTAATAGTCTGTATTGTTATTGATCCCTGGGACTTGGAAAAGCCCTTTGGAAGTACATGGAGTAAATCTAACAACTTGTGCAAGTTTCTTCTCTCCATAACCACACATGAACATTGCACAGTCCTGCAGCACTTGGTGGGGCATTCAGGCCATCAGGTTATTATTCCTAACACTGGTAACATCTGAAAAAAGCTAACAGAGCAAGTGAAAGTTATTTATAATCATTGGGAAGATTTTGATAAGCAATGAAGTAGTTCAGAAAAAAGCCATCCACTGCCATTCATCTGCAAAGCGACAAGAAGCACTTTCATGAACTGTGCATTTCAACAAAAAAAAATCAAACCAAACCAGAAATCACTACCAATAGCTGCCATGCATGTTACCACAGGAAGAGCTTCCAGCCCCTGTCCTGTTTGGAGAACTGTGGATCTGGAGCACAGCTATCTAACAAAGTGTGGCCAACAGTGCTGAGTGCTTGGTTCTCGTGCTGTCTGAACTGTGGGAACACACAGAAAAGGCTGGAAGCTCTCCCCARACAAATGGAGATGCATTCCCAAGCCTAAACCACGAGGCACGAGCTCCCAAAGAACCACACCAGGCTGCCAGGGCAGTGCTGCTGCTGGGGAAGCTGACAGGAATGAGGGGTTTGCTGCGGGAAGGGGAGCCCAGCAGGGAARTGTTCTGCTCGCCAGGATGAAGGAGAAGCAAAGCCAGGGAGCAGTGAACTGCAGATGGAGGAAAGGTGGGCACTGGGGTCTCATGGAAGGTCCCTATTTCTTCAGCATTCTTCCATAATTCCACAGCAGCCAAGCACAAATATGTCCAGTGAATACTGCAGCAACTGAGACTTTGCTTTCTTCAGCGATCCAGTCTGACTCAGCTCTTAGAGTTTYAGACCCAGCTGAAGTGAATTCCCAAAAGAAACAGGATTTGCCCTATCCTTGACATGTCAGCCTGCTCCAGAGTAGAATGAAATGGAGAAACACAATCAGTAATCCAGAGAACTGCAGAGTTTGGCTCCAGAGTTATCTTAAACCATGAGCTAACCTGACAGGATACATGYACACCAGAACCTGAATTTAATCAGACCCAATGTCCGATGACCAACCTGTGATAGCACAGAAGGGCTCAGCTCTAACATGCAYGTGGAGACACCTGAGGGACAGAAATAAACGTTCATGTAGGAAATGTTAAATGTTGCTTCACKCAGACACGTGGCTGTGCTGTTAGAATAGAAGCAGCACAAAAGCAATGCATGGTACAATGCAGAAGCTTTTCTTACCATTCATTCCTAACTTTATTAACTTGCAAAAAGGTTCATGCTGCTACTCTGTCCAAAATTTGCATTCACACTTCCAAGAGATTATTAATATTTACCACCAAGAATAAGGGAAGTGTAAGTATGAYAGATAAAGCTAATATGTACTTCTGTTCCAGCAGGAAGGGTTAACTATGACACATCCTGCCCTTGCACAGCAGCAATAACCATCCCATGTGAACAAGAGGGGAAAATGAGGGGKTTTTTTGTAAGAGAAATGTGTTTTACATAGATTTTTTAATACATTCAGTCTTTCAAGTGCATCACTATGTCTTTGTGTTTGTATATGGAAAAAACTTTCTGCTCTTRCAATGACTTYAGAAATCAAGCAGGGCAATACTGCTCCTTACTTTGAACAAGGAAACWTTTTATGAAAAAAAAAATTATGACTGAAAATATTCTTTTGTGGCTTTGTGGAATTATTCTACCTGACTTTGCACCAGAGCAAAAACTCCTAGGGATGGACAGGCAGGTGATCATTAAACCAGTATCAGGACTGAGTTAGTGTTCCTTCAGTGTCCACCCAAACACTGACTCCTCTGCCAGAATCTCTCCTAGCAAGCAAAGCTCTTTGTCAGCTCCCCGAGCACCACCAGCTCAGTGACAGACCCAAGCACAGGAGCAGAGGGAAATTATTACTGCAGAGGCTTGAAGAACCCTTAAATCCATTCCCCACTGGGTTGATTTTGCCACAGCCGCTGTTAGAATCACAGAGTAATTTACCTGTGGAGAAAATCAACTTTGAAAAGATCCAAGGAAGAAGATCATATTTACATACGYGCCAGCTTCGATTTCAAGGTCTACAAGATTGCAGGAAAATAAAATAAAAACAGAGGATCAGTTTTGCTGCTCTCTCAACTTATGCAGCAAATCAAATCTTCCAGATCCAGCCTAAGTATCTCAGATATGTATGAGAATGAAAATAAGAAGGATAACCACAGACACTGAAGAAGAATCATCAAATGCATCACCATAGTTYTGAACAATGACAAAAATGGCACTTGAGTGAGAGATTACCCTCCAGCTCYATCACATCCAACTACACATTTAATGCCAGACTCAAATTTATAGGCTATTAAGGCAAACAAAACCACGTTTAAGGCAATGCTAATGTTACTTTGGTGTTAATACACAAACCACAGAAGTTTGCAAATTTAAACTTGACACACAGGCCCTCATCTGCTCCGTGAACACAAACGGCAATGCTTGCCTTGATCTGGGGCACAGCTTTTGGTGTCCTGTATGGATTTCAACTCAGCTCTTCACTGCCCTGTCCAGCAGGGACCYGGCTGCCCCTCCTGAGACACTGCAAGTGCAGTACTGAAGCTGCAAGGCAGCCCAGAGGTTCCAGGAACCTTTAGGGCCAAGGGTGATATCTGGGGGCACATGGGCCATGCCAGAAGTGATGCAGTGATGCTTCAGACAGGGAGGGATTCCTTCCAAAACCAGCCTGGATCTCCTCCCACTCACACAAACCAGCGCATCTCTGCCCACAGAGGTCCATTAAGCTTTTATCTCCTCTTCTTTTCCCCTACACTTTCCTTTTTTGATAGATCTCTGCTCATCTCCAGTTATCAGCTATAACCAGAGAAAAAAGYCAGCAGCTAAAAGATAACCAACCTGAATATGGCAAATCTATTGTTTTCAAAATGCAAATAAATCCAACAAAGTCCTTCTTTTAGTGTGTTCACTGAAATATGGATAATGCATATTTCAGTAGGACAGCTCAGTTTTTAATTCTTCAGCATTCTCTGCACCAAGAGAAAACAGCTACCACCACTCTTCTGAATGCTGAGTATTTTGTGGCCCAAGTTCATAAAGTTATTTAGGATGTGCTAAATTTAACATGTGGCCCTAAATCCACCTTTGTAAAGCATGGTCTGAGTCCAGCTTAAGTGAACCTTATACTACACCAATATTGTCATAATTTTTTTTTTAACCAAAACCACTGATCTAATCTGGTTGTAACAAAGGTGCTCTGAAAAGTTCCATTCTAGTATTTTAAGAAGAACTTCTAAAACTGTTGCACATTTGTGAAGAAGGATTTGGGGGATTTAAGTGAACTCTCTTTAAGAAAACTATATTTTAGTTTAAAGAAATAGAATTAAAAAGAGAAATTACATGGGCAGGTTTCCCAGCCCATCATATTAGAAATTGGGTGAATTATGCACTTTTTTGTTAAATACTTCCTTCTGTTGACTCCAAATGGGACTATCAGGGTAAAGAAGAGCAGAACTGCTATGTGCTGTTTCTCACAGGGTCACTGTAACATCCCATCACTGGCTCAACAATGAAGGGACAGAACCACATTTCTAGAATGCTGCTGATTTAAAACAGGGGTTTTCCACAGACATTTAACAATATTAGCTTTGTTTCGTTTTCTAATGTAAGCTAAATAAAAAGTTGCACTTTGCTTGAAAGAAATACTGATGAACTATTAGAATGCAACTTTAGAATATTTAAATATTGTGGGACAGSAAGTCCTGTTTTAAGGTAAAGTCAAGGACTCCTGGTCCTGAGTTGCACTTAAAGTTGAAAAAACCAAAATGAAGCATTGATCTATCTCTGGATTGAATTCTCCTTCTCCCAAAAGGGAGGAAGGTTCGTGTTGGCTTCTGAATTGCTGAGATGGTGTTTAACTAATACACAAACAGAAAGGAAAATATTCTAAAAGCTGAGAAGTGAGTGCTAGCAAGGAGAGTGTAATTTAATAGCCTGAAGCTGTCTGATATCCAGTCTGAGCACAACCACATTAAAAGAAACCTTGTAAACCTCCAAACTGTTAGCTATCAGTTCAGAGTGGCACACCAAATCCTTCTAACTAAACTTATTTTGGCTCAATTCTGTCAAGGCAAAATTAGCCYGAGTTGTTTTCAACTGAAATTACACACTGCCACTTCCATTCAAAGCAAGACTCAAGGGCTTGCCTCCCTCATTATTTGCATTTGAAGTCATCCAGAAATTTCCTCAGAACTCCACTGGATCAGATTTGAAGATTGATGMACAGAATTATTTTTAAGACACAGTATTTTGCCTTAGCTGCACCCCTCAAGCGTGTCCATGCCTGCTCACAAGAACCTTTCCACAGCAGGTGAAATGCAATCATTCCAGGAGTCTTGCACTGGCTGAAGGCTCCAGCCCTGCCACAGAGCAAACAGAGAAAACTCTTCCAAAAAGGGGAAAAACTTCACAGCTCCCATGGCACTGCAGCCCTGCAGGCACCACAAGAGAATTCCAGCAGGAGACCCTCTGGGCTTCTGATCCAAAGCTCACGGACATCCACTGACTTTGTCAGGCGTAGACAAACACTGAATATGGTCACTGGTACAAATCTGGGGTTTGCTGGGTTCTTGAAAGCGTTAAAAGAAATAAACTCTTCATTTGGTCCTCGCAGAAAAACCAACCTCACACCAGTGTAATGCTGGGCAGCAAGTATCTTTGCAATGGAGCAACTAAAGGGAGGACACACCACAGCGGCTCTAGGTCATTTTCTTCCCTTTTTTCACTGAGTTTGCCAACAAGTGTGCCAAACAGGCTGGMTGGTTAATGTTTTATTTATTTACTTAGTGCCACGAGGCAGCATGATGCTGTCATTCCATGCAATATAGTTAGTCTGTGGTTTCTCTGTTTCTTTGTCACCAATGACTGTATAAAAATACAAAAAAAAACCCACTCCAAAAGAAAACACAAAAAAAATCCCTCCTGAAGTATTCACTGCTCTAAAAAATTTAGAGGATCCACAGAATGTCAATACAACCAACTTCCTGTGCCCTCTGGTAACTCATGCACTTATTTAATCTTTTGTAGCTCCTTTAATGCTATGAATAGTCAGAAATCACCTGTTGCAGAAGATAAATGACAATAAAGTTCATGCTCAAACACTGAAACCAAAGAAGATGTTTGGATTCTGAAGCAGCACTTTTCTATCATACAGCCTCAACACATCCCTCAAATAGAGTCCCCATCACCATCTCCATGGAGAGATAGGGCTGGGACAGGAGAAAGCCCAGGAATCCCAGCTGGGAGGGAGAGGCTCCAGCACTGCCTCTGCCAGCTGTGATGTGAGCATCAGCATGCAGGGGAAATTCAAAGTTCAGAATTAGAGTTACCATTCAYAATGCTCAGCTGAAGGTGAAGTGTGCTCAGGCTGCTCCTGCAGACTCCTCTGGGCACCTCAGCTGCCACCAAGGAATTCCCACCTGGCTCTTTAAGGGCTAAACCTCACATGGACTCCATCAACCAGGGCAGGCGTTGTCAGAATCTGACCTAGCYCCCTTCTCCAAATATGGGAGAGAAATATGGAACAAAATGTCAGAGTTTTTTCCATGAAGTACCTTCATCATCTYGCCATACAGGCTTTTATGCTCAATGGAAAGGGTTAAATGGCTTCTCCTAAACCACAGAAACCATTTCCAGTACTTTGTTTCAATGCAGGGAGAAAGARAGAAGAACAGGGCAGGGGCAGCTCTACAGGAAGGAGCTGAGGTCTAGAAAGGGGCTTGTAATTGACTTCTTTGTTTACCATTAAATTTCTTTCAGCTAAGTCCAAAAAAGCAGTGAGAGAGAGTTCTGACTAGACAGCTTGCAAACCGTTATGCAGTTATGGGAAAAGGATCAAAGGAAAATTCCTGCATTTTACTGTTTGTATTTCCTGTATTTCACAGTTTCACATCAACCTTCTTGTTTGCATGAGCCTTCCTTCCAGCGACACTCAAGAGCCCTGCTGCAGATCCCTCATCAGGGCAACCAACCAAGCCTCCTAAAACTGCTCCAGCCACGCTCCCTGCAGCTGTGGGACTGACTGTCAAGGACATCAASAATATCAAAATGCTTCAGAACGTCCCACAAACATTCTGGTCCCTTAAAACCAAAGACGTGACAACGGCAAAACCTRCCAATGAAAGGAAATGCTTTATACAACAGAACTAAACTGACCAACTTCTTCTCCAGCAGGAAAAAAAAAATCAGCTGAGAAGAGCGTATTAAAGAAGAGCAGCATTAATTCTGAAAGGTTCTTCGCATGAAGCTSTCTGCTCTAACTAGCTTGAGGTGAAATATTTATAAGCATTTCTCTTATGGAAAAATATTTTATGGGTAAGTCCGAAGTTTTTGGCTGTAGAAAAAGGTAGGCAGAAATGGAMTGGGAGAAAAGTCACTTGGAATTATGTCTTTTGTGGCTTCTTTTGAAAATAAAATCCACTTAAAAAGATAATATTCAAGGTAAAATTCCAGCAGTTCCTTGTCACATCAACTGTTCAGAAAATGCTACGATTTTGAAAATTTTAAAGCAAAATTTTGAAGGAAATCACAGTGAAACTTTACCTTTACTGGGGCACAGTATGTGAAGTAAGCTATTTCAACAAGCAAGGAAAGCATAGGAAAGTAACTATAACATTAGAGTTACCGGTAAAGAAAACACAAAGCAAGCATCACCTCTGCCTCAATGAGCTTSCAACATAACAAATTTTTAAAAAAWYAMTGCAAATRTGKGGCTTTGTCYTTCCTGTCCTCCACAGAAAAGCAGAAACTGGCAKCTGTTTACATCAGAGGAACATAAACACACACACATGTGCAGRCACACAGAAAAATCCAGAGGCTAATCTTTACTCTGCTGACTTTGTTTGGGACRGCCCAGCAGTGCTTATCTCCTGTGTTCTTCCAAAGGTGCTGAAAAATGTCATCTTCCTGACAGAGATGGAATCACAAAAATCACACACACGACCACGGACAAGCAGTCCCCCTGGAGAGGACAAAATCATTGAACTGCACTGTCAGGAACACCCAACAGCAGCACAGAAAGGAGGTTTTGTTCAAAGGTACCCAATCTGCTTCATCATGGAAAGCGAAAAACCTCCTCTGTTCTCATGCTGGAAGCAAATCTAACCAAGGAGCTGTTCTGAGTGAAAACATGCAGTTAAAACATGCAGTTACTCTGAGGTGTATCTATCAAAGATTGCTGGCAATAGATAGCAGGACAGAGAATTTCCTGCTTGTTTACTTGGGAAAGTTTCACCAACTTGAGCACTACATTTACCATTACAGCCTTGAAGGCAAATGAGGATTTTTTCAGCTTAACTTATAGTCACTGCTAGACAACAAGCTGAATTGAAAATGTCACTGTTTCTCCAAAATCAGAACAAACACACAGTGGGTCATGGCAAAATAATTTTAAATTTGCTCTCCTGGCTTTATGAACACAGGAACTGGAGAAGCACAGCTTATTGAATATTGGGGTTAGAGATCTCTAAGAACAGTCAGGAACTGCATTTAATATCTCATCCAACAGAAATCACTGCTTAATTAAAAGCCTATCAATATTCTACACTCTATTGACATTGCAGGGCACTTCACATAGCCATGTCCTGTTGATATCAAATCTTCAGTACCATTTTTGCCATTTCTTTGCCTTCCTTGCCTGTTCATGCCCATCACATCTAGTTAAGAGATGCTAATGAGCTCCTCCAAGAACACAAGTGGAAAGACTGGACAAATTAGTGGGAAGAAAGGAAAAATAAGATACGGAACTGAAAGAGGAAGAGGAATAAATAAAGAGAGGCTGGTTTTCCTCATGTTAGGTATTTTTCAGTCCATGTGACAAGCAGTGGAGCAATCTTCCCTCTCCTCTCAAATGCCACACTCCAGGTAAATCCTCCCCTCAATTGCACAGGAAAGCGACAAAGGGATGGAAAAATGTTCCTGCATCCCAGTCCCTGGGGTTCTGGCCCATGGCARGGCTTCCCCAGGGATGGGAAGAGGTTTTCTGAATTCATTCCAGACCTGTGTGCCTGCAGACTGCTCCCCAGCCAGGCCAGGGCACTCCAGAGCCCCAAGCCCCTGGATGCGCGCTCTGCCTATCTTCCAGGAGATTATGGCTCCTGGGGATATCTCCTACACCTTTGGATTGGCAAACACAAAGCAGTTGGCCAAAACTGTGTCATGCAAAGCCATGGAAATTTAAATATTGACTCGAGTTGCAAAATTCAGATTCTGAACACCCCTAAATTTAGATGTGTCGGGTCAAGAGTTTAGGTTCAGTCCCTCACCCACGGGAAAGCCAGCTGAAAAATGTGCTTACCTGTTAACTCCCAGGATCATTAGTGTGAATTGACAAGGTTTTACTGCATACAGATAAGATTAATGGAATCTTTCACATTGCACAAAGCCCCAAAGGCTTGGAAGTACAGTTTAATTTGAGCAAGCAAAGCAGACACACATTTTGGATGTTGAAGACACTGCTTCAGTGTCACTTTGATTTTATACACAGGTAATTTCACTGATGCCACTGGAATTACCARTGGTGCCATGCCAAAGGAGGTGGAAGCTATGTGTCTGCAAGGAAAGAAAGGGGCAGAAGAGACAAGATGACAAGGAAAACATGTGCAAATTAGACTTTGCAGCATTAAATTAACAGCACCTAATCCTAAAAAATGCTGTACTTTAACAGTATTTGGCACTGAAGAACGGCCACAGCTTGCTGCAGAAGCCCTGAGCCCATGAGTACCTGAGGTTGGTGGGGCTGAGACCTGGAGGTGAAAGCAGCAAGGCAGCAGCAGCATCACCTCAGAGACCATGAGTGTGTCTGCCTTCAAAATCCAGCTGCTTTCCACACGGCTGGGGGCTCCCTGCAAAGCAGAAACTCAACCTACACCGATAAACCCCTGTCAGCAGGGACGTGTGGAAASGCATCCTCCAGAAGGGCTTGGTGCAGGTCAAAACAATAAAGTGTTACACACTGTAAATGAAACTGCATCAGGGCCTGACMTCCCTAGCTTCCCTAAAACAAAATGCTTCTACTTCTGGGGAGAAGCCCATCATAATCTAGCATTCCTTTAYTTGAATTTTCAGCCATTCCAGCCTGTTTTCCAAAAAAGCAGGATTTCTTACAGGAAGTATCTGCTTTGATCTAACAACACTCCTGCTCAGTAGCAGCTTCTGTGAAACCAGAACTTTAGATTAATATATCATTGATCAAATTCTTGCATTAAGGAAATGTTAAACCACAGAGAAAAAGGTCTGGTGCACCACTGTAACTCCAGTATTTAGCCATGCAATATGAGCAGAACCCAAGACAAGCAACCCTCTTGCTAACAGCAGCAAGAGCTAACAAGCTCTTGCTAACAGCAGCAATGGCAATTGTGTGATGTCTGTCTGTCTGTCATTTGGTCCTACCTATCCACTGTGCACTCCACAGATTTCAGTACTGAGAGGGACACAAAACACTTCACATTTCACTGAAAAATTTACAGCTGYTCACTAAGAAATGGGAAAGTTGCTTCATGTTCTACTGAAATGGCACCACAGTATGAGAAGAAAGATAATGATGGCACACC
This sequence comes from Cardinalis cardinalis, assembly GCA_014549065.1. NCBI lineage: Eukaryota > Metazoa > Chordata > Aves > Passeriformes > Cardinalidae > Cardinalis > Cardinalis cardinalis. The sequence continues at coordinate 300,729 of JACDOX010000254.1, forward strand.
CAAAGACTGGAGTATGTGAATCCAGTTATTTCGTAAAGAATTACATTTTTCTAGGAAGGTATTAATGTGAGGGTTTTCAGAAATGGCCAGAACTGTGCTGGAATTTGACATGTTGCTCATTCTGTATTRCACAACATGCCAAAAAGCAGAGATACATTTGAAGGTGGGAATTAGATCAGCACYTGCCCTGCTGAATTAGATGGTACTTCAGAATATTTTTCTTTTTACTTTTCAGATTATTGGTAAAGTTTTTGGGTTTTTTCTTTTTTTCTTCCTTAAATAAATTTTTTTGTCTAAGCACAAGAATAAAAAGTGAAAGGAAAATAATTATTCTGGTAATATTTGGGGAGTGTCTCCTATTTTAGCAGAATTTTCGTGAAGAAATTCAAAAGTAAAAGAWAATGAAAACCATAAGAAAGGAGGTTTTAAATAGGAAGTCTTTATTTTACTAAAATATATAGAGACACTGTCCTTATTTATTTAGGAGACTATATAAAACATGGGGTTTTTTTAAAGATTCCCATTTATTTGGCTGCTTGGTCTGCTGAGAAAAAAATTACCTACAGCCACTTCTTAAGTACATCCTTTGCTTAGGAACGGGTAAAAACCACCTGAATAATCCTTCAGGTTTACTATTCATGCAAAAACCACCTGAATAATCCTTCYCAGTGCTTTAAGGACAGCTTGCACTGGAACTCCAGGGAGCAGCCTCAGTTCTGCACCAGCTGAAAACGTGGCCAGACAACTGCAAAGAGTGGAAACCTTAAAGGCACAGAGAGGCCTCCCCGGCAGCACTCGGGTCAGGGCATCCACAAGTGCTCCTGGCTCTGCTAATGAACTATAGATCCTGGCCACACAGGGGAAAGTCCCACCAGAGAGTGTCTACTGAAACCTGTAACATGTACCCAGTGTTATTGTACTGCTTTTCTCCCACAATTTTTACACATACCATGTGTGTGTCATTAATCCAACAACTGAAAGGTATTTAAAGTGTTTCCAGTTCAAGGTACCTCCTGTAAACTCAGTCATGAAAATTAAATGCACCGTAAGACAAAAGGGAAAAGAGAGACCGGTGCTTCTAAAATGAAAGCTCTATTTTTGGCAATAAAAATTTAGAGCCCCTTCTCTTCCTCCCTCCCAAACTCTCAGGTTGATTCATCTCTCATTCAAATTTAAAATGCACAGAGAGGCTGCAGCAAGCCCACAGAAGATTGATATGCACCGCACTCCACACATGGCTCAGCTCTTTATTCCAAAGTCTGGCATGATGATGGTGGGTTTTGTGATGATATTATTTCAATATGTAATAAACAGGGTTCTCTGTAAAAGCMGTGCAACGCAAGTCCCCTTTAAAAAAGCTCCAAATTGTTACTATAGAGAGAAAAGCAGCGAGAGATTCACAATGCAGGCTCAGAACTTGGCAACCTGCAAAAGTGCCCAGTCGAAAATTACTAACAGCTGGAGATGACAGTTGTTTTAACAGCTGAGCTGACAGGATTAATTTAAATGCACTGAAATCAAAAGTAGATAACACCTGTTTAGTCTTGCAGGGCCATTGAGGAAGGTAGGGCAGGGGGGAGCAGCAGAGCCAGGGCTGTCTGTGCGGGCTGCGTGCAGCACGGACGGGTGTGCATGTGTGAGCCCTGCCCGCCCTGGGCAGGGGCACAGGGGCTCCAGAGAACAATGACCACTCCTGAGGGCAGGCAGACTGCTGCCTGCTCACACGGCAGCACAGAGGCCACACATCTGGTTCCCATTGTGCCCACCCTCCCGCTCTGATCCAAGGTCCGTGACCCAGAGCCGGCCATGGACAAAGATCACCGGGTTCAAAGCTGCAGCTCCTCACTCCTGCAGCCCAGGGATCCCCCTGGGTTAATTAATGCATTCTCTTTGAGCTCCCACACGCTCCCCTCCCACCCTTCTCAGCTCCTTCCCCAAACCAAAAACAAAACCAAGAATTCCTCACCTTCCTGCCATGCCACAGCTCCTAACTCCATGTCCACAAAACAAATAAATGCATTCTGCAAGGCCTGTCAGGAGAAGCGTGCGAGGCAGTAAGAAATGTTTTATGCGGCAGGCAAGCAGGGGCTGATTTTGTGTCTGCTTTCCAGGCTATCATCCTGCAGTGTCCTGTCCCAGGACCACAGCTGGATGTCCCAGCACAGGAGCTCCAGGAGATCCAGCAAGGAGAAGTGTCTGCTCCAAGAAATCYAGGACAACCTAGAACCACATCTCCTGGTAGCGCCACTACCACACCAGGCCACTAAACCTGTTCTAGGCACAGGAACCCTCCAAGCCTGGCTCTGCAAGGCAAAGTGAGCTCTGCTGCTGACCCTGCCCCCAAACCCAACCTGCAGGCTCATTTCTGGCTGTGCACACGGGGCTGAGCTGTAAAAGCACCTCCAGGGAGCTTCCTTCCCCAGGTCTGAGTCTGGCCCCCTCTTGTGCAGCAGGACCTCCGTCAGGCTGTGCCCCCCAAGCAGCGATGGAACCTCAGCCCCTGAGGAGGCACAGAGCTCCTGCCACTGCCAACCAGGCTTGAAAAGCTCAGAAACCAGACACAGGGAGGGAAGCTCAGGTGGGAAACCCGGGACAAAACACCACAGAGGAAAAAGCCCTGAAGACATTGTGTTTCCTGAGCCTGCTCTGCGCTCTTCACCACGGGACTGATCTTCTCTGCCTGCGCTCCTCCAGGGACGGAAGAACCCCAGCCCTACAACTGGTACAATGATGCTGTAGCTGCACACACCTCACAGCAAAGCCTTCAGSTCTCCCCTCACAGCCCAGAGCCCCCCAGGAGGGTGAACTGAACTGCTCGGYGCTCCCTGAGCTGACTGCACACCTTGCAGCTCCCTGTGACACCAGCACCCAAGCATGGGCAGCACCCTCTGCCTTGGCAGCTCAAGGGAAAAAGAACAGCTCAGAAAACAGAAATAGAACAGGTCAGAAGATGTTTGATTTATTGATATCAAAAGTTGGGGAACAACAGCACAATAATAATAATAATAATATAATACCTTCAGTATAAACCACTGCCAGAAAGCCAGACAAAAAGAGAACCACCCGTGGTGGCTGTCCCTCAGCTGCAGGTCTCAGCGTACTCAGCTTGGATTCTCTCTGCATTTCCAGCCACCAAAGCTCCCACACACTCCCTCCCACCTTCCTCTTCCCCCAACAGCACACAGCTTCATATAGGCTAAATCACCATGCCAAGAAAATAGAACAACCCTTCACTAAGCTGCATTTATTTACTTATTTCAGAATTTCAAGTCCTCTTTTAGCATTTCTCGTCCAGGTAAAACTTACCAGGACAAATGTAAATATCAAYAGCAATTCTGAGAGAAGAAATAAGACCCAAACTCACCTGCATGCAACAAGCTGACGTAAAACCACAATAAACACCAATTTACACAGCCAAGTTTCAAGTCTGGGTGTAAAACTGCCCTCATTCTGTTTCACAAGAAAGTACCAGGACAGCTTTAGACTCAAGCCACATGAACCTTTCTCTGGAGGGTATAGTCTGGCCACTGAATTAATTTTCATGAAGCTGGGGAGTGCCATGGGATGGGCTGTACACCTGAGTTTCACTTCTGCACCTCAGTCTGTGCGGGAGGATTCGATGCTCAGGGCCACTCTGCCCATCTTGCCAGCTTTGTACTCAGGGCAGGGGAGCGCTACTGAAGGACAGGCACCAACACCAGCTCTCAGCCCCTCCTGGCTAAGAACGGGAAAAACTTCACTACAATGAGATATAAAACTTCTTTACTTGCTGAAGCATTGAACTTCTCCAGCAAATGAACCCAGGGATTCCCAATACGTTCCTAAAATATTGGGCTAATACCAGAGGGCACTTTCCCTGTTATTTTTCATGTCCATGAACCTCTGCATGTCTGGATCCTGCCCAAGTCTGGAAGCAGAAGTGCCAAGGAACATGTGAGAGGCTGTTCTCCTGACAATTCCGATTTGGCTGGTGCTGGAAACGACAGAAAMCCCCAGAGAAAATCAGCAATAGCTCATCTCTGATATGCAGCACAAGATCCCTACTGCCCACCACAAATACATCAGGAAATGCTACAGAAATGGGGGGAAAATGGAATAATATTGAGAGAACATGCATTTAAAGAATAAATAAACCCTCTACTCCCTATAAATACACATCAAAGTAGCAGCAGTGGTGGTTGTACCAGCAGTAATAATGATGATGTCAGGAAGGGCTGACTACCCTAGCTTACATCCATGCTTTATTCTTACAAATTCTATAAAGCCTATCTGCACATCTAAATCATAATTTCCATTAATATTTACAGAGGAAAAAAAAAATCTCTCTTTTTAAMGGGCTTTTTCAAAGTTTTCAGTCTGCTGGGCATGCAATAATAATTGCTGCTCTGTTCTGCCCAATGACAGAGCCCTTTCCCTGCACAAAAAAAGCAGCAGTTTCTTCCCCACTTTTCCATTTCTTTACCCAACTCGGAGGCTCGAAGAGTAATTACAAACAATGCCTGAAGAATGGTTCAGTTAATGTTAATTTATACAACAAACTAATTACTACCAAATGGTAAAAAATCACATGTGGAAGTTCCTGTCTCCCACGCAGGCAGCTCAGGCAGCAGCCATCTGTCTCAGCCCGGGAGCTCTCGGTGACAGGGAGGGAGGCAAGGCAGGGATGGATCAGAAACACCGGGCTGCTCCCCGTGACCAGCCCATGGCACTCAAGCACCACTGGCTCTACGTGGGCAGCTCAGAGGTGGCTTTTCCCCCCCTCTATTTACAAAACAAACAAACCACTTGCACCAGTAACTGCCTCGCTGTTTAAATTTTACCTCGACCCCAAAGTATTTAGGGGGTTGAGGTAAAATTATTAGAATTTAGGATGCGGTCTAAAACACCTCCATCTATCAGTGTAATCCTTCCTCCCTGCAYTTCCCCTTTGCAGCATCCCCTAACTATCAGAAAGCAAGATGTGAGGTACTCTTTGAATCTGCTTACACTACATTAGATAACATGATGAGAAAATGTGCTTTTTTTTGTTTCAACATGTTTTTTTCCCTCAACCTGAGAAAGCAATTTTCTCCCAAACCTTGAAAAAAATCAAAGTCAGTACAATTGTTAAACACTTTTATGGGATGCTCATTAAAAACTGACAGGGACAAAAAAGCTGGGGACAAATCCTGAAGCATTTGTTCAGTTTAAAGTCTCAGTGAATTCAATGTGAGTGTTACTTTATCGAGGACTTCAATACCAAATCCTCCACAWGAACGAGGACCTTGGCATTTTGACTGTTAATTATTCCCTGATTAGCTTGCATCTAGTGAAACAAACTAAACACAACATTATCCCCTAAGCTGTGCTCAGGAAATCTCAGCTCCAATATCCTCTGCTCTCTGTGAGATCAGAACTCCAGCAGTCATCAAAGAAAGTGCTGCACATGAATAGCAGCAAAATATCAGAGTCTGGATTCACAGTGCGGATTTCAGAGAAGTGTTTTCCCCCTAACATTAAAAACTTACAAATCTTTCTTTGTTTGAATATAAGGCAAAATGTTCATATTGCAGAATTATCTCAATGTACCTCACTGGAACCAGCCYCCCTTACGTTCCTGTGAGTCCCACAGAAGTGCCAAAGTGCAGCCTTCATTCCATTAGAAAGAGACAAGCCAGAATAAGGTAAAGACTCAAGATGTTTTAGTAAAGATGAAATGTCTATGAACTTGTGTTTCTGAGCGTTTCTCTACTCAGAAAGAAGGAATTTGTTTCAGATAGCCTGAAATAACCACAGAGGAGGAACGAGAGGCACAGCAATCTCAAGCAGGGTCCCTGTAATCTCATATTCATGAGGTAACACAGTCATTATTTCTACACAGCCAGAACAGCACCCAYAGTTTGAGGGAAGTAAACAAGAGAGAAGCACAAGAGAATCCACATTACCAAACAAAAATGCCTAATTAGCCTCCATTCAGAGTCCTTAACAGAATTATGATATATAAAAAAAATTACAGGGAAATGATTCTCGTAAAATTTTACATAACAAAACACATCCAATGAAGTGGAGGAAAAAGAAACTATTTTTCTGTTGCTCAGCCTTTTTTTTTTTTACATCATCAGGAGCTGCTTTCCATGAATGAAAACTTAGAACGTTTAACTAGAATTTCACTTGGTTTCACATTTCACAATGTTTTCACTTTAAAGTGCATTTTATAGAAGATTGGCTATTATTTAAGGGAAGAGGGAGGGCGTGGGAATCAATCCCAATTCAGCAAAATCCAGTTGTTGGTATAACAAGTGAACTCAGAGAGCTTTCACCRTGGATTTGGAGTGTGAAATGAACCTTGGGTGCTGTATCAATGAGAGGAATAAACAGAAAAAGGAAGGGCYGTTCACCACAGGGTGTGGTGCAGGAAAACCTGCAGAAAAGCTGCTTTTGGGGGATGCTTTGGACATGCCACAGCCCCTGGACTGCGACTGACACCAGGGCTCTTCCCTCCTCTCTCACCCCAAGTAGCCTCGAGCAGCTCTCACAGCCAAAAGTCTGCCTCTAATTTTAGTTCCCACTCCTGGCACACGTTGTGTCCTAGATCACTGAAAGCCTTGAATTAATACATTAAGACCCAGTATTAAGCTCCAGAAGTGACAGCTTTATGGACTGCATTCAGCCTGGGAGGAAAGCTACCTAGCACTGCTTAAACAATCCCACTGCCCTCTCCAAGCAGGAACAAGATTAAAAAAAAAATAAACAAAAATAGTGAAAAAACAAATCAAAACCAAATCTCCACTAGTATTTTGCCCATGCCAAGATTAATCAGATTGCAAAGGTGTTTTTCTAAACAGGCACACTGCACCTTGTGTGCCCCTGAGAACACCCAGGAGTGCTGTGGGTGGCACCCACAGCCTCATTTCTGGTGCACACTGTCCATTCTCAGTACAAGCAGAGCAGTGGTCAGCACCAACCTGTGAGAGCCCAAGGATGAGATGGGGCTGGCAGCGGAACTCTCTGCAGCACCCCAGTGGCACTTTGCTCCGTGCTGTATTTATATTATTTGTTATTATTTGTATTTATGGCAYGAGGCCAGAGCAACAGCAACAGCCAACAAAAGGAGTTTACAGAGAACTATTAGGAAAATTCTGCAGTCTGGCAGTGTAAGAAAGCACCTCTCATTGTTTTGTCTTTGTGAACAMCATTAATTTAAAACATTGGGTCATGTGTGCTGTGCAGTACCCACTGGGTTCTGCGTTCTCCCATCCAGTCTCCTGTCTAACAATAAAATAACAATAACAAAAAGCCCCCTTATTGGCTCAAAAACACTGCATAATTTTTTCAGCAGAAAGAACAAGGTCCCAAACTGCTTTGATGCATATACTATTCATCTAACAACTTTATACTTAATTATAGAATGACCACCAGTGAAAGCTCCCTAATTCATCTGAACTCAGWCAGGACTGACTTGGCCAGACCAGTAAGAGAAGAATGCATTTTGTTTGGAGAGGCAGCCCAGACATCCCATACCCAAAAGCTTCATGGGAGCTGTGAATCAATTAGATGACACAGCAAGAGGAAATGCACAAAAAAAAAATACTTAAAATAAAATAATCTTCAGTGAAATGTCTCCATATTTAGTTAAACACCACTGCTGATTAAAGCTGTACATGAGCTCAGTGTGGAATCCAGAATTTTTGCAGCTGACAATCATTAGCAAGAGCCTGCTGTCCTCCAGTTTCATCTTCATATATTAATTTCATATACATGGAAATATAACTGTTTGGAAATACATGGCTTTATTTAGGTCTTGTATATAGATATCTCAGCAAAAATGCACTAACATGCTTTTACACTTTGCAACAAGCCAGCAAACCTACAGGATCAAATGAATACACAGTAATCACTACAGCTGAAACCATTTTTCTGGTTAGTTGGTGACTTTTTTTGCCTTTTTTTTTTTTCCTGATGCCTGACTCTGTGGGAGATAAGACGCTCAGTTACTGAAACGGGGTATGTGTTGTGGGCAAAACAGAAARGGAGAAGAAGTTTAGCATAAAAACATCAGGGTGCATAAAAAAAAMCAAGAGGCTTTCTTCTTCCATGTGATCCTTGTCTCTGGACTATTTACCCTAAGATTGTGTGGGCTAATCTGCAGTACAAGGCTGATGGCACATTCCAAACTGCACTGCAAAAACAGGACACTGGGATAACCACTTCCAAGGCAGGAGAGCACTTTCCTTTCTGATAAAGCCCTTGGACACTGTTCCTCACTTTGGGGCTGTTATCATTCTTGTTTATTGGCAGTGCAGTACAATAATTATTCGGTTGGTTTTTTTTTGAGATGGAAATCATATTTTCCTTTGAGCATATGGGCTGCCTTTGCAACTGCAAYTCCTGGATGTTTAGGAAGACAATTATAATTAGTAGCCAAGTAGCATGTCCCATACACAACCTGCTGGACTTCACATCCACAGAGCTCATCTCCTGTGCGTCTATTATTTATCTGCAGATCCAATAATTTAATAAATTACAGCTCAGATGAACAATGGAGGTTGCTTGCACGTTGCAGTGTAGGAAATTGCTTTTTCTCCCCGACAGGAAGGATCTGGCTCCCCGTGTCACACATCTGTGCCTCTCCTTCCTGGTGCTGCCTGAGCCAGTGCTTTCTGTACCCCAAAAGGCAACTCATCCTGCGCTGCTGGGATAGATACAAGTACCTGACAGCTGGGCAAGAAAATTTTCCRCCAATTAGCGACCCCCCAGACTTGGCTGCTGTTGTTACCTTTCAGTTGTTTTAATCCTGCTCCTTCTAGGAACAGGCCTAATCCCTGTCTGTAGAGGGATAGAAAAACAAGTCACGTTGGGTTCTTTACCAATCCTGGAGTAGGTCAAACGCTGCCTTCCTAAAGCTCTTGCATATCCAGGGGCAGTGATGAACTCACATCTGAGAGCAGAATTGGGCCCACATCCCCCTGAAGTGTCCATTAACTCTCCCACACTCAGAAATAAATCAAGACGAGATTCCCTTCACCACAATGAGCCTAAAATACAAACCCTGCTGCTCACAACAGGGAGACCAGGGATTCATCCTGAGTCAGGTGGCTTTGTCCACCTCCCTGCAACCTGCAGCAGCGAGAAGAGGGCAGGATGCTCCTTCAGCCCCAGGACGTGCCCTGCAAAGGCTCCTCCAGAGCACAAGCCAGCAGGACCCACCAAAGGGTCACACATCCCATCACACCGAACTTCTGTGATGCCTCAGGTTTAGATTTTCTATTTTTCAGGTTCTGTGCTGCTTTAGTGTGTGGGTCTGAGCTTCACATGAGGGGATGCTGAGCTCTGTGCACAGAGCAGGGAGTCAAAACAATTCCTGCTCCAGCTGGGCACCAAGGACAAATGACCCAAATCTCAGCCCAGGAGCACAAACCCTGTGGGCTGGAGAGAGAAAAACAAGCAGGGTGGGACTGCAGGGGCTACAGCTGGAATGGGACAATGAACTGCAAGGTGCAAATGGAGCAGAACTGATCCAAGGGAGAGACCCCAGGAACGCTCATGCATTTTGGGGCCATTTTGGTTCATCTTGGGTTCATTTTGGGGCCATTTTGGTTCATCTTGGGTGCAGCTCTGGCTGGGCTCTTGTGCTGCACAAGATGCATCCATGGAGGAGATCCTTGGAATCAATCCCTGCTTTATTCTGGAACTCCATCTCCTAYTCTATTGCTTAACTCTGTTCTGGATCAGCCTTCCCAAGGCATCACCCAGAGTGGAGACRTGCAGGACACAGCTGGTTCCCCTCTGCTCACTCTGGAGGCAATCCTTGCTCCCCCCAGCCCCAKAATTCCTTGGAAAACCTTGAAGCCACCACTCATTTCCACCTTTTAGTCCACACCAGAGCCAGYTGCCAGTCACTGCTCCATTTGTCTCCAGGAGGGTGAATCAGGAGGAGGAGGAAGGAAGAATGTGGGAGTACCTCTGCATTGATTAGAAATGTTTGGGGTGGGAAGGAGAGGGGGGGAAAGGAGGGAGAGAGAGATCGAGACAGATTAGAGGGCAACAAAACTGGAGAGGAAGATAAACAGAGCCAAAAAGAAAAATGTCCTTTGTTCATGTAAATGGCTGTGTGCTCCCAAGCCCTCTGCATGACTAATGCCACGCCGTGGTGTGTAAACCTCTTGGGCACATAACACAAACAAAGCATAACTGGGCCTGAGCAAACAAAGGCCTAAGCAACAGTGATTGAATTCATCTTAAAACAACAAATCAATTCTTGCCTATTAATGCCCTAAATACCAGCGTAGGAGCACTGTCCTGTTGTAATAAACAGCCATGTGTTCAATTACCTCTGCTCGCCCAACTCCTGCTCTCCCCAGTAATTACACCATGCAATGCATTCTACATTGACATTATATTAATGTGCTGGGAGGAGAAACCTTAAATACGAATTAAATCAAGGCTAAACATCTCAGAAAGCCTTACCCAGTCACACAAGTGCTAACAGGGCATTCTTCAGCAGAAGGCAGAGCTTGATTTTCCTCTCCATTCACCTCTCACTCTCCTCCTCCAATAGAGYTCCTTCAAGCTTTCATTTTAATATATTTATTTATGTAAATAAATATAGCTTGAAAGAGCTCTATGGCCCCAAAGACCAGAGCAGCAAATCTCTCCTAAGCTCTCTCAAGCCCACTTCACCTGTACAAGAATGCTCCCAAGCAGGAGCATGACGTGAGTATCAGCTTACCTCCCATCAGACAAGCAGCAGCAACGAAACCCCTTCAACACCAGACAGGTGACATCAAAATGGGGCAAGAAAAACAAAAGCAGGGAACTTCAGGGACCGAGACAAAAGCAGGAGAATAAAAGTTTAAGAAAAGGTCTCCTACCCCTTTGCAGAACCGTCAAACAACYCCCATTGAGTGCTGAATAGCACCCAGCAAACAGACCAAACAAAAGATATGATGAAAGACATATTTACTCGTGCAGGGCTCCTTCCCCCCACCTCAACCTTTCTTTCCTTTTCACACACACCCACACTGCACCGTTTGCATTGTGTTGTTAAATAACCAATGGCAACCCAGAGGAAACACGGCAAGGGTTTCTATGATGCTGTCAAGCACCAGACAGATGCTTGGCAGTGTCAACATGTTCTTTACCTTTGGGTTCTGCCAGGGTTTGAAATTAAAAATAAAATAGGAACAATAATGCTGGGAGAGGAAGAGAGAGATGGCAGTGAGTTAGCGCACGGATGTACAATAAACTTTTAAATCAGTGGAGTATCATCCTACCTACCCAGCTGCTGGGTTTTACTTCAGCAATTTCAACTGTTATGCAAATAAATAAATAAATAAATAGAGCTTTTCTTTTTACTGTGTGCTGGCTGCAAGAATTTTTACAGAAAGCAAAGTAAAATTCTGGGGTGTACCAACTGCWGATTCCCAGGTCCTCAAAACAGACTCAGAGATTTGGGTGCAGAGACAGGCCAAGCACATCTAATGTTGTATGTTCCAAAATCTGCTCCAAATTAAAATGCCCTAGGTGCTGCAGAACCTCGCTGACTTGAGGCTTCAGAAGGCACAGAAATTTTTACGTTTGGAGAAAACCAAATTTTGAAAGCTTTTCTAATATTACAGGTTGCCCTCAAAACTACAGTGTGCAACATTCAGATATATTTAAGTGACTGTAAAACAACTGCTCATTTGTCCTTCTCAGGTCATTAGATACAAAAACACCCCCAAAACCTCACCAGGTTTTACAACTCATTTTCGTTCGACTAGTTTGCATTTCTTCATTTCAGCTGCCAAACCAAGTCAGGGGAAAAGCTGTTTCCACCTGACCCAAAGTGTTTTATTTAATCCTAATTGAAATGTTTTCATTTCTCTTTCAGATTAATCATCTTAAACATTTAAAAACAAAAAATATCATTTCCAAAGAAACATTTTGTCTAAAAATGTTGACTGTTCCAAATTTTCTACTAGTTTTTGGCTAAAATTAACTTGTTGAATTGCTAAATGCTATCAGTCCTTAATTACTGTGTAACAGGTTTTAGGGTGCTTAGGGCAGAGAGTTCCCCCCGACTCTCCTTCATTGGGGTTTTTGAGCACTTTTTGAATTGATACATCACAGAAACCACGCACATATAGCACATTTTCTCCTGAAGGAATGCAGAAACCACAGTACAACTAAACTGCATGGGAAGGGAAGGTGCTGAAAGGAATTCTGCCTTCCCAGGACACCCTGTGTGCAATGCAGGAGATGTGCACAGATGCATAAAGCTGGCAACCCTCAAGCCACCTGAAAAATACCAATGCTAAGCAGACACGAATCTAATAAAGCTCAGCAGCAGCTCCAAACTTAGGAGTGTTTTTACAAGGCTACTTCATTAGCTAAACAAGCAAGTGGGAGTTGCTGCAAATGTTGCTCCTTGCCGTACTAGAGGCTTTCCCTGGCTTCTGGTAAACAGCAGACACAAGACAGCCTTGTGAATAGCTGATGGCACAGGCTGAGAGCTGCAGCTAATCAGACAGGATGACAGGTCATCTTAATCAGCTCCAGAAGCCAGTGCACATGCTCCTCCCAGCTCCTCACCTCCCCTTCCCTCATTTGGCTGAATTTCCCCCTTCCCACAAATGGTGCTGTTGAGAAAGAACACAGGGAGCCCTCCAGGTCTCAGCATCCAGGGCGCAGGTGCTGAGGAAAACTTTGAAGTGAGCWCTCCACCAACTCCAGAGCCGGCCGTGCCTCCTCCGTCAGCAGCCCTTATTAAAAAAAACACCAAGCACCCACTAGAACAAAACCAAGCAGGCCTATTTAATTAGGGCAAATACTTGATATCCACTTCTCCGTGTTAAACCACGCCGTCACACGAGCCTGGGAGGTCTGATTAATTTTAAAATGCACGGTCGTGACAAGCGCCTCAGGGGTAAGAGAAAGGGGGGAAAAAAATCCCGCAAATCCTGCTAGATCGACAAATAGGTTCCAGCTAAGTGGTGTGTATGCTGCCCAGATTAAGATGTTACTATTCAGCAAGGGCTTGAACCTTTAATATGAGGGACAAGAGGGCTGAGGAACAGGTGGCTGGCTCTTCACTGCTGAGTGAGCGACATCCCCCAGAGCCGCGGCACGAGGAGCTGGCACTCTCCCCACCCACAGCTGGGGCTGCACCAGGGGCAGAGGCTGATCCAGCTCTCACCCAGGGACCAAAACCAGGGTCAGAAAGCTAATGGCTTTTCCAGGGGAGGGGGAAATGAAAATAAAATAATAATAATTAAAAAAAATTAAAAGAGCGCACAAAAACGCAAAGGCTAAATGCATCTAGGTGGAACACAACAGGGGAAACGCACAGCAAAACGATGTGGGGTCAAAAGTGACAGCAAATCTYGAAAAACCTTACTGAAATGAAGCACAGCTGGTGAGGAGTCTGGGGGATAAAGGGCAGACAGGAGCCCAAATAATTATTTTTGCCTTGCTGAACCACTTGCATGTTGTGCTGTAAAGATGAGAAGTGAAAAGAGAAAGCATTCGGCTTTGGCTCCTGCTTGCTCAGTATTATGGAGTGAACATAACCCAGAAAGAAATTTTAATTGTAGAGATTCATCAGAGGAGACTTTCATTCTGAACCAGGGAGRGGGAGAGCGGCTGCATCTTCTCTCCAAAAGCACGAGTTTCCTGTATCTCACTTGACCATAATGCTTTCTTCTGTATTCAAGATGCTGTATCAGCACCTCAGATGCCTTTATCAAAAGGAAGAAGAAAAACCCAAAAAGCTRAAAACCTTTGAGGATGTAAGAAGAGAGAGTTGGAAGGGAATCTAAGCAAATTTTGAAAACATCCATTGAAATAAACCGTGACTATCAGGCTAAACTGTTGGGAAGGAAAACACTTAAAAACTGAAGGCAACAAATGAATAAACTTCACTTAAAGCAAGTCAGAGCTGGCAAGGCTTCAAACTAGGCTACCTCTGTTCTAGAGTTAAAGCACTTGTTAATAAAAATTTGAGCTACAGTATTTCACAGGGCCTTCTCTCCACATAGGCCTATTCCACAAATAAACTTTCAAATGTTTTAATTATTTTTTATTTGTATCAGCAGTATGTGAAGGCATATTTCCATATGGCAGGGTCTTTGAAAGAAGCAAGGGAAGTTTGATGCTGTACAAGAAAAGGCACATTTTTCTGGTGACAGACTGCAGAGATGAGCATGGAACCACAAGGCACCTGAAGCATCCTTCCACAGCAGCAGCAGTGCACCAGCAAAACTTGAAAGTACTCAACTGCAAAGTATCCTTGTTTGTCCTTCAGTGGAAAAGCATTACAAAGCCTCTCCAGCATGCACTCTGTCAAAGGGGCACTGAGGAACCAAATAAAAGAACTTTAAACCTCAACCAATTACAGTATCCTWGGGCCTTTCCCGAATCTGTGCACTTTATTTCCTCCCTTCTCATCAGATGTGATTTAAAAATAAGAGTCTGCATTTCAAAGGCCACCCTTCTTGTGCCCGTGAATGGCCTGCTTTGGAATCTGTGGCTTAAAAAGAAGAAGAAATCTGGATTTTTTTATAAGATTTGTTCGTTAAACGTTTGATAACGTTAGGAGATACCCCCGCTAGAGAGCCTGAATTCAGCATGGCTCACTTTTACAGATTACAGAACTGCTTAAACAACAGTCATTTAGATTACCACATTAACAGGTGCTGTGATTTATAATGTAAACTTAAACATCAAATACAAACAGCCTTTGGGGGACGTTCAGAAGACAAAAATCATGCCCAAGAGGCTCTTCTCATCCCTTTTTTCACGAMGAGTAATTACTTACAGTACTGCTGCCGACCATAATACATGAGGCTCTGGTACCCACATTGCCAGTCAAAGCTCTGCAAACACACATATTCCCTTCCTACCAAACAGCTGACATTATTGCTCCCACTCTAAATAGCTAAGGACTGCAAGATCAACATTTTGGAGTAGGAAAAATACGAAACACAATTAGTGAATAATTTGTGAGAGTGTGTGTTTATATATATTTATGTCTAAATACATATAATACATTATATATATAAAATACATTATAGATATATATATATATAGTGTGTGTGTGTACATCTGTGCATGTGTTTTATGGAAAATTCAAAGTATTCACTTAAACAGCCCAACTGAATTGAGTTTCAGAGGCCCTGACTAAGGAAGAAAGAGCAGATGAATGACTGCACCCACACCAGCTCATCAGGCAGGTGTTCATACGATCCTTCTCTGTACAGAATTCCTACAAATCCCATACAACAACACGGGCCTGGCCTCAGAAGCCCCACTATGAACGTTTTAAAGATGACCAGATACATATCCTGTTAAAACTGCCAACATGGAAAAAGAGGATTGATTCTTAATGAAAAGTTAGGAGATGTAATGAGCCAAAGAATACTCCAGCTTATTCTAAAAATAGGGAGGAATTTACATGTTTGCCTCTTTCCCTTCGAGCAGCCAAGCCATAGGTTTAGGGGAAAGGCTACAGAGATTTCAGAGATTTAATTTTCCACAAGCACAGGCCATAAATTAAAATACAGCAATCCAATCACATTAATAGCATAAGGAAAAGCTAAGTGGTTGCTTTGGTCTTTTCTTTCACAAACTTGTGTCAAGCTCAGTGACTTCAAAGAGATTTCCATTTCATTTCTACAAATGAGGAGAACAGACAGACRGAGAGCCTCTGCCATCCTCTGATGCCTGAAGAAAACAGAAGAAAAACATGCCTGTATCTCATTCTCCTAATGATTTTAGCTGCAAAAGGAATCCCGTGGTCGGCAGACGACCCTCGGGGCAAGGGCTGRGGGTCTGTCACAGTGTGTAAGGCTTCTCCAAACCCACTCCATTATCTTCATTATTGTGCGCCAGGAATAAAAGGGGACTGACTCCTCTTCTGAAGCCCAAGTTAGAAAGGACAGAATGTTTCATGTAAAATAACATCGGGTGACTTCAGTAATAGGTTTATGCCTTTGGGGGCCTCATGCTAAAGCTGCATGTAAGGATTTTCCACAGAATTTGAGAGAAGAAAAGTGAGCACTGTATTAGTAATGAGCAAAATTCGGCGAGTTTCAGATCCACTGGAAYACTTATGCCTCTGTGTCAGCATGACTCATTGTCAATCACACACTTCCATCCAGCAGCAGGAAAATGGCAAAATTAGGGGGAAAAGAAAAGGAGCAAGGAGCTTTGGAGCCAAGTATAAACCCCTATAAAAACACCCCCCAACCCCCCAGCTCCTACCCAAGGAGGAAAASGCAGAGCTGAGCTTTTGGAAGAGCAGGCACCGTGGGCTTCTGCAGGGCACATTAACCAAGGGTACATACACAACAAATCTACATGAAAACCATTTATGTGGAGAGTGATGCTTCCCTCATCAGCTCCTGTGTGAGCACAGGGAAGTGTTTACACACTGCTGAGCTCTGAGCACTGTGTTTAAAACKTAAAAATTCTTGTTCTGTACCAACAAAACTTACTAATTTTCACTTTTATTTTCTAACAAACATAATTGTAGAAAACCATTTCCCTTGTATCAATGAAGTTTCCTAGAAAGAGTGAAACCAAAAAAATCAATTATTTGGAATATCTCCCTTGTCCTTAAAGCCCATTTCAGAAAAGAGAAGCCCCTTCCCTGACTGATACGGGGTTTGAATTGAGACCTAAAGTTGTCTATGAGCCCTTCCCTTTTTTTCTGATTTTGAGGAAAACAGGCCATTTGAGAGAATGCTTGAAAGGCACGTTTCCCACAGCAATTCAGAGGACTATTTCAAACAATAAAAAGAGAGCAAACACAGTCCATTGTACAAGTTAAATAATATATAAACTTTTGAGTACATAGAGAAATGGGAATCTGGCTTGTATCTGGTCTTTGAAAGATTCACAGGAAATTGATTTAATTAAACCTCAACTACTGGTGCAAATGTTTCCCTTTCTTCCCAAAGGGAAATAAAGTATTATATTATTCTTGTTGACATAATGCAGCAAAGCTTAACCAAGATTCTTGATCTCCATCCCACAAAGCTTTACAAACTAGCAAGACTAAAAATCATTAGTGAAAGATGCATTTATCACAAATTGCTGTGGTTTTACCTACATGTACTATCAAAGATTCCCACTTGTAACACCTCATTCACAGGGAAATTCATTAATATGCTAATTACCTGACTAGCAACCAGTGATGACTGACAATTTTACTTTAGCACTACATGAAGAAGACATGACAATAATTTTCTGCTGGGGTTCAAACAGAGAAGACACTGTGTTGAATTTGGTCTATATCTCATTTAGGGAAAAAGACTCATATTTGCAGAGGACCTCTAAGAACAGTCTAGCCATCTGCACCCAGAAATATATATTTTTTAATTAGCCACTCTAAAAACAACCATGTTGGCTGAAGGGAAGGGGGAGGGAGGCTTGTCAAAATGATGTATTTGTCCCTCACCACCTTTCAATGCTCTTATGCAAGTCTAATTTTCTTCCTAGCCACCTCACCTCTCTGGCCTCCTTTTGTTTCATGTCCCATTTCCCATTCTCTTCTAACTTCTGAACTTTTGTTAGTTCGCTTTTAAGGAGAAAGGGAAAAAAAGCTCAACTCTTTCCTATTCATTTTTTCCTGGATGGGGAGTAAGCAGAGACATGAATATGGCACCCTCATAATGATTTAACTAGGGCTTAATGAAATTTTCATCACAACCTGCTGTTCAATTTAATGGCCTTTGAAAGACAATAGAACAATGGCTAGAGGGAAGAAAAGATTTTTTGTTGCACGCATTTGCAAAGCCCAACATTCAGTCGCTCCCCCTCCTCTCTCTCCCAATCTCTTCACAAAGCWGTAGATCTTTTGTTTGTACTGTATATTTTCATTTTAGTAGAGCTGAGATAATGCACAAGCTCTGTAGCCATTCTCATGTCTATCTGTGGCCTTTCCTTAATGGAGTCTGTGCAGCTTGTACAACCTCATACTCAGCAGAGTATTTATGCRCTGCCCAGAGCTCCTTGTTCTCTCCTCTCTCAGATAAAAGCCTGCTCTCCTTCCCACCTATTCCCCCTGCAATCTTCCATCCAAAGGCACAAGGTATCCTTTGGCACTGACCATTACCTCAACCTAAATGCAAAAGAAATGTKGTAAGTAATATTAAAAAAATGCTCAGACAATTTGTTTCTCAGCTGACCCTTACTGCATGTTCCAGTCAAGAAAAGCTGAATTTACAATCCTGCCATGCTCCTGTATGTGCCAGCGTGTTAGTGTCCATAGTTCCATCCCAGTATGCAGGAAATTATCCTGAAATTTTCTTGTAGGTGCTGTCAGTTCAAGCTTCAGCACTGAGGTGGGCCCTGAGAGCCCTGCCATTGAACATTTGGAGTAGATTTCTGTAAGAGGATAGGTGAGTGTAAATGAGAACAGAGTCTCTCACTGTGCCCTAGAAACAAGGCTCAGTATGCTCTCACAGCTGGCTCCCAGTGCCCCAAAAAGGAGCTGTAAATATACATGCAGATACCTACAGAGAGCACAACAAGAGCTTCATTTCCACTCATGACCTGGACTCTGCCCCAAACAGGCAAAAATTAAAAATCCTCATCTCTGATCTTAGTCCCAGAGCACAAGTCCCACAGAGTCCCTCAGAGCACAAGTCCTATCACCACCAGCTGGAGAGAGGGTCTCAAAAAGACCCTCCACAAACCCATTCTCCAGAAAGGACACTGCATTATGTTGCTGGCCACACATAATGCAGGGAACACCTGCATTCCCTGCCTGTACAGCACCTGCACCACACWTAAAACAGACCACGATGTGTCCCACACAAAAGGTTTCACTAACTCCCAGTTTACCTTCTTACCTTTCAAACAACGACCTGCAACACTAGATCACTTCACAAAACCACCGACATTGATGATAAATAATACTTCTTTTAGTTCTAGACTAAAAGTATTATTTCTTTTAATGGGGAGAGGGGAGTAGTGCTGTAAAAGCTCCCAGGTGATTAAAATTGGCTTATTGCAGGCATACTGAGGAGGTTGCCACTGTAACAAAAAGACCACTAGACTGTTTTGGGAAAAGCTAGAAACATTGGCTATGATGGGACACTGATAAAATTTACCTCTAATGCAGAAAAGAACTGTAAGATCTTTAATTCTGCTGGCACGGAAAAGCAAGCAGCACAGCAAAACGGTACGATTAAAAAGTATATGCAATCCAAAGGATCTGGAGGAAAGAAAAGAACACAGGAAATTTTGGCCAGCTTCCCAGGCCTTACCTTCTGGCTCGTTTTTGATGAGCTCTTCCATTTTCCTTTGCTTGAGGGTGTCCACGACATCTGCCAGGCTGCCCTTGCGGCGCTCGGGGGTGCCCAGCGCCGCGCTGGACAGCGACTCCCCGCCCTGGCGCCCACCTTCTTCTGCCTTCAGGGGTGAGGTAGATGAGTTGTGCGGGGCAAACGAAGACATCACTTTATTGCCATCAACTTCCTGAAAGGGGAGAAAAAAACAAGATGAAACGTTCCTTGCTTTTCTTGAAGAAATGGTGGGGGTGAAAAAAAAAAAAAAATCGGCGGAAAGAAAGGAAGAACGGTCCTTTGTTCTTTGAGTTCATTGCTATTTGTTCTTCTGTTGAAACCTTTAAAAAAGGCAAGCAATGTTTCAAAAACAGCCAGAACAAAGCCTATCCATAAAGCATAAACCAAGATTACAGGCTGGAGTGAACAAAGATCAGCTTGCAAGAGAGAAACATAAAATACAGTTTTTCCCTAATTGAGAAGAAGTGTTGTTCTCATAGGTTTCCTAATAACAATGGTATTGATTACCTGTAATTGTTTGTTCTTTTACAGCTCTCTTTCTAAAAAAACCTTCAATTTTTACAAGGACCATTAATTTCCTGACTTATAAAGTACTTAATGCCTTGATTGGCTAGTTGTTTTAGGAAATAAAATAGCAACTAAACATTAAATGTCCTTCACCATATGCCATATTTTTACTCACAGTTCAAGCAGTTCTCCCATCTATAAAGGATGAAGCAATTGCTTTCTGTTTTCTAATTCTATTCTCTTCTGTCTTAAACCTTCATTTCTTGTAGAAACACTATTTTTCACAAAGGTGGTCCTAATGACTTTCCCTGGCAGCACAATGGCAAAACTCAGTGACTTCCTGGAACGTGCACACAACCCTCCTCACGTGAGAGTCCACACAGCTCTACTCATTAATTTTAATGGAAAGCAAAACTGGCTCCAGCATCTTCAAACCTGCCTTCATTAACGCAGGAGCCTTCTCCTCCACATCTCCTCCAGCTTAAAGCAACGTTCTCTGCACAATTCCTCCTGCTTTCATGTCTGTTGTACCCTACCCTTCTGTACACATCTCCCAACCCATTTTTCCCTCTGCTGATTTATGCCATCGGTACCTGAAAAACTTAGGTCAGTGTCTCCAAACAAAGATARCARCAGAGTAATACTCTGCATGAAATAYAATGCTGTAAACATGAGTAGTTTTTATTTTGATGYCATTTCCCAGGGGTTTTTTTTTCACTATCTTATTTTTGTACCCTAGATGTTCAATGAGTATTGTTTTTACATAAGCCACTGAATAATAATGTTATATGAGTTATAGACTTGGTTGAAAAAGTCTTAATTTTTTTAATTGTTTTTATTTTTGCATTTCATTTCAGAGGGTATGAAGGTGCTACATGTCTACAAATATGCACACAAACTGTGTTAAATGATTTTTGTTATAATTTTTTTTGAGTAATTTTGATGTCTGCTCTAATAAATCACAGTATTTCAGAAAAAAATCCCACTTTTATAAAAGAACATAAATTGCTACAAATTATTTTAATAAAATCTGAGTAAAACTGCATGGAAAACATGCAATAAAGAAAAAAGATCTGTTTTCACAGGCTACTTTGTTGTGGCAAAAAGATTACCTCTGGTTAAGAAAACTTTTAATGCAAACAGTTTGGAGCAGCTTGAATGTGTTATAGTAGTGAATAAATTCCCTAACAGAATCGGATTTAACTGAGATTACAATCTGGGCCATCATATGCCCCAAAAAACCAAACCCAGTGATGTTAATGAGAGACTTTCTACTGACGTCAATGAGCTTTTGACCAAGCCCTAAAAAATTTTCCAACTCCAATCAACAGAAATGCTCCTTTTTTTCCCCTTCCAACTCCCTCCATTTTTGTTCTGCACTTGAAAAACTCCTACTTGCTAACACCGGACTTCAAAACTTAGTTGAAGCCAAATGCAATTTTTTTCCCCTACAGACTTGAGTAAACTGATTTTTAACACCAATCTAAACAAGCAAAATGGTTAACTCCAGCATCATTTCAGACTTTATCTAAAATTCAAAACCACAACCACCAAGTGGCAATTTTTTTTTCCACACACAAGGCTAAAAGAGGAAAAATCTTGAAAGCTGCTTTCTTATTCACACTTTGAGACAGATAAGCCAAATATCATCATCCTTAGTTACAGTTAAATCTTAAATCTACCTATGCCACCAGTCATGTACAGAACAGTGTGTTTCTTCATTTTACCAAAAMCAAATTTCTTGTTTTAATCCAAAGCAGGTCCCAAAGACTTTCACTCCTGTTTCTGTGTGTCACACATTGTGTATTACAAATATTTTGTATTTCACAAATACACAAAGTATTTGCAAAAGCTGCCTAAACCTCAGGTATCACCCCTGCAGCTTCCATGCACATTTGAGGTACATGCAAGTGRGGTTTTATATCTACAAATATATTCTCAGTATAAAACCAGTTTGTTATAAGAGAAGAAGCACAAGAACACAAGGWTTGAACAATTATGTAAAGCAATGTAAGATGGTTTTCAGAATCACAAATTGCTTGGCTTTCAAGTGAAACTCACAAGTATTTTAAAACCCTGCCTTGCTTTCTGGGGAAAAGGAATTGTGAGGGGGACAATGCAGTAGTGTATGAACAAAGCACCATGAAGGACTGTGAATACTCAATTCCTWGTTCTTTCAAATGCACTGTGAAACCATGGAAAACATCACTTTTTTCTGCCTGCGTTTCAGTTTCCTACCTGTAAAACAGGCACAAGTAATCTCTTATATTAGAAAGGTCTTGGAATGATAAATTCATTAATAACAGAGATACTCTCCTACTACAATGTTGGCTAAAAGCATTTATAATACTACAGTTAGAAAGACTTCATAGCTGGCTAAGAAAGGAAAGGGAAGTGTTCTACAAGATTTTTAAAAAGTAAATTAGATAGTGAAATATACAATCAAGAAACCATCCCCCTGCAAAAAGTTTCTCTGGAGCCCTTGGTTAGGTGTGCACGTATGCAGTGTTTGCATATCACATACATGGCTATTTATACACTTGTGGGATTTAAGCCTCAATCAAAACACATATACAGTAGGGGAACAGCTGCAATCACATCTCAGTGGGCTAAATTACAGTACACCAGTGAATTATTCATTCAGAAAGATCTGTGGCAATCACACATCCATTGCGTGATCCGCAATCCAAGACGAATCCTCTGCTCTCGGTGCTGTGGAGGAGAGCTCAGCCCAGCTTCTGCTGCTGGGGACACTTCAGCAGGAATCCKCCAGCACACAGCTCCAGAACCTGCTGCCCCACAAGCCCAGCATCCTTTTATTCTGCCATTCACAACAACAAAAGGTGCACCAGTTACCTTGGCTTGCACTTCATGCCCCTCTCTTTTATTTTGTTCTTTCTTATGCCATTACTTGGAGATGTGAAAAGCTCTCAGTGGGTCTGGATTTTTACTTCTAGCACATAAAAATAAAGGACACTTCCACCACATAAAACCTGCTCGTGTCAATGGCTGCATAAAGCCAAAAAACTCTGAGTAAAGGAAATCCTCTGATACTGCATACAGAAGTTTAACTGCCCCCCTGAAAACACTCAGAGAAACCCTCAATGGCAAGAAAGACATGTCAGCAACAGTTTAAAACCTATCCCCCGAGAAGAAGCTCCCTCCCAACAAGTGAGATTTAGCAGGTTGTTTTTTAAAAGGACAAATTGGCATGACTTTCCTCAGTTTCACTGAGAGAACAGCAACAGCACTGTAAAGTGGAATTAAGAAACATCAATACCWACCACTGACATTGTACAATTAAGTCCATCAAGCCACACACGGACCCATCTCTGAGCCAGCAGAGCAGAGGACRAACACTTTTCCCGGAGAACAGCCTCTCCCAGCTGCATAACCATTTCACCTGCTCAAGTTTGATTACATTCCAGCCTCTGGCACTGCTAATCCTGGTGGCAGCTCSATGCAGGCAGCAGCTGCTCGGTGCACGGGGCTCTGCTGCTCACCTGCACTGCCAATTGCTCTGCTGATGGGTGCTGGCCAACACCTCCTGCAGCCCTGAGCTGGGATGGTACTCACCAAACACCTGAGGCTGCTGCTGCTCGATCTCCCCCTTCAGAAAGGCAGACAAGGAGCGCACAGATCTTGCTGAAGCAAACGCTCCAGCCCCTTCTCTCCGTCCCAAGCACAAAAGGGAGCAGCCCACGTTCCGTGTCTTCTGCTCCAAGCTAGAATCCACAGGAAGACCTGCTCATTTGCAAGAAAGTTGCCTGGATATTGCCAAACTGCTTTCCACCTATGGAGGAAATACCTCTTCCAAGGTTTAATGATAAAACAGGCTTCTGCCCTTTCAGGATGAGGTCAATAATCTTCCTTTGTTAATCTTGGGCAAGCTTTACTTAATCTAGCCCCCTTGTCACCTTTGTGATTGACAGGAAAAGTCATGTCACTGGACAATGGACTTGTCCTCACTGAGCAATATCTTTTTAAAGATTACACAATGTTACCCTTGCTCTCATAAAAAGTGCAAACACTGTGCTGTTAAAAGAAACTCTTCATTCCAGCTGTATCTTTCAAATTGCCTCCCTCTGTTTCCAGGGTCCAAGGGAGGCATATTTCAGTTCTACAGAGGAACATTTAAAGGCTYAATGAAAAGAAACAGGTTGTACTCGGTGAGATCTCCAAAATATCTCTTCGTGCTCTAAATAGATCTCATCTTCTCCTTCCTCATCTAGAGATGCACATTATTCCTGTCTGCAATTAAACTCAGACACTCTGCTTCTGTGACATTAAAATTTTGTCCCAAACCAACCAAGAAACGAAGCAGAAGAAAACTGAGAACTAAGTCTGAAACTGTTAATTACCACCATATGGTATGCATGAAGTCTGCATCTGCAGGGAAAAAAAATATACATATCATGAGAAGCAAGCTGCTGGTTTTTCAGCCAAAAACACCTGGAATAAAATACTTGTGCCTTTAAAACAAACCCAGATATTGTCTGATTTTAAGAAGCCTGTGATCCTAAAAGCAACCAAAAAGGTTCTTTTTTTCAAAGCTGGAATTTTGCCCATGCTTCACTCTTTCAGAACGTGCAAAGAAGACCAAAGGCAGGGTTTTTYTCTCTGCTGTCTACATTAGACATGTAGGCCCATCTATTTTATAGTCTCCATAGTGACCAGGAAGCTGATAACAGTATGACATAAGAGATAATCAGAAAACAGAACAYTTCACTCTTCTGAAGACAAATGATCCTCCAGCAATTCAGTACCGTTTCCTATTTTTTAAAATTTATTTTMTCCAACAATATTTTAGGAAATGAGTATCTATGTGTAAGATTGAACAGCACAGCTACTTCAAGTGAAAATCTGGAAGCTGTAGAAATACTTCCATTGCCCACAGGAGGCCCACCAGCCACTACAAGAAAACTCAACTTGACATTTCCAGTATTTGTTAATGTTTAAAAGAAACAAAACAGACACACAATAGTCACAAAGCAAGAACAATCTTMAATTTTTGCCTAACCTTCCATTGACAATCTTTGCCTCATGTAATGTAAATAACTTACTTCAGGAGCTTAAGTGCCATTGTCTTTCAATAGGAATCRTATTTTCAAATCACTGAAGTGGAGAACTGTCCTCTCCTACAGGCTGTGTCACAGGGGCTGCAGAGCAGGGATCACCACACCCCCTGCTTTATGAGGGCTGTATTTATATATATAAACCCGGCACCTTCGGGAAGGTGAAACAAACTCATATTCCATCAGGCTTCCCAGGGGACACTGTGCCTTTCACATGTAGGAATTTCCTTCCTTCCCTCTTGTGTTTAAATGGTCTTTGGTCTGTAAGCCTCCTCCATGCAGTAAAGCTGCTCATCAGTGGTGGGGAAGAATGATCCCAAGGAGATTGAAAAGGAAACAGTGGAGGACACCATAAGCAACCAGGAGACTACAGAAGGTCATAGAGGGAAAAACAGGTGGAAGAGGATAAATACACTGTTAGGAAGGAAGAACTGACACATAGCCCAAAGAGGGATTAAAGGGTTGAGGGCATCATAAAGATCCAAAGGTTATGGGTCTGCAATCAGACCCAGGAAAAGCAACCACTGTCCTTACACTGATTATTTCTTATCCTAGGACTGTGGTTTTAATGACGACAAGGAAATCAAACACAACAGAGAGYGATGAAGTAAGGGAATAGATCAGAAGTGTCAGCTGAAGAGGCCAYGGTGCCAGAGAACTTTTACCTGAATTAGGTGAACTAAGCACAGTGAACAGAGACGTGCTTTTTTGGTTTCTTTTTACTGTGACCATGCTACTACCATCAAGAGAAACACATTCAAGTCAAACACAGATTTGGCTTTACTCATACAACTTATTGGAGCTCCATGATCCATATCCTGGAGGTACTACCAAGACTTAGATAATCCTGATGACACCTTCTCCTCCCTCTAAATGTTAAAATTTCACTTTGTATGGAATATAACTTACTTTTAGCAATCATCACTAGCTCCTGTCCTTCAGTCTGTATTTATTTGACATGAAGTGCTGTACCTAATTAATGACCTCTTCTTGATGAGGCAGAAGACACACTGGCAGAGGGCTCAGTGGGAAGACTAACAGGTATTTCCAGTGCTTGGTATCCATGAACCTGGCTGAAAATGGTTCAAAGCTCCAAAAGACAACCATAGGAACTGCTACCTCAGACACTTTCCTTTCTTTTACCTTTTTCCTCCATATGTAAACTGAGATATTAATGAATAGTTCCTGCAGCTTGAGGCATTTTATATAATTGATATAAAAAGCCCAGAGATTATTGGCTAAAAGCCCCACAGTGGTTGTGTTTTCATTTTTATGGATGCCATAAATACTCAGCCCTTATATTACTCTTACATTACTCTGTGGGGCACCACAGCCCAATGACCTGGAACCGGAAATTGGGAATTCTCTCATATATCAAGTGCCACCCCACAATATCTGACAGGAACACTGAAATGCACCTTGATTTTTTCCAAACACCACAATACTCAGCCTGCTGCCACAACTGCACGAGCAAGAGAAAATCTCAAACATTTACAGGGTTTAGAGATGAGCTGCAAGAAACTGTTTGGTCGCATTGACACAAAAGGAATAACTTATAATCCGTTTTTGCACTGATTCCTAACTTGATCCTCTGAGATTTAGAGAGCATAGGAACAGATTTTTCAAGGATTTAAGTATCTACAGATAGAAGGAGGTGCCTAGTGGGATTTCTGAAAATGCACAATAATATACATAGCCATTTAATTCTCACTGACTTTCTTTTAAGTGTCTGAAAATAAATAGGTGGAACGGGTGAGTCTGAGTGCCTCTTCACCAGACCAGACCATTATCAGCCTATCTCCAGCACAGAGCACAATCTGATAACTGATGCCTTAAAACAAACATTTCTCCTCTGGCTGTTCTGCATTCCAGCCCATCCCCAAACATACAGCACAAGTTCAGTATTTCTTGCTGCTTATCCCATCATTTCTACTTGATTTATTAAAAATCAAAGAATTCKACGCAAACTGTGGATCTGTTTGTAGTAAAAATATATGAAAAAATGTTGTGAGTGAAATTTTAGAACTTTTTTATATTGAATGCCAAGCATGGGTTTTTAAATTATTTTCTTCTGTGGTCTATATTTTGGTTTTATTTTTAGCCCACCTCTCTGTCCCATTTCTAGCAACAAAGTGCTCCCCATATATAAAAGTAATTCGCAGATCTTCAGACATTAAATA
The DNA here is from genome assembly GCA_014549065.1 of Cardinalis cardinalis. Lineage (NCBI taxonomy): Eukaryota > Metazoa > Chordata > Aves > Passeriformes > Cardinalidae > Cardinalis > Cardinalis cardinalis. The sequence continues at coordinate 327,762 of JACDOX010000254.1, forward strand.
CAGTAAAATTATAAGAACTACCTTGTAATGAGTAAATGTGGTTAGTGCCACGATTCCTGACACCCCTACTCAGACCAGATCTCTCCTACTGCCTCTTTCTCTGGCTAAAGTCATTTCAAGAAAATAACGCAACACAGGATTACATCTATTTGCTCTCAAAACACTTAACAAACAAAACTGGCATTCTGAGAACTCCTAATATGTTAGCTATAACCTGCAAAAACAAAGAACATGTTGTACTACAAGAGCCTTGTTATCTTTGTGCTAGTAATCTTCATGCTTAAAAATAATAAATAAAGCTCTGCAAAAGCACTTTTAAGACTTTTATGAGCTCTTCCCTGAGGGACTAAAGATCGCCCGTAAGACCTTGCTAAACAAAAAATAAGACTGCTTATCAAAACAGCTTGGTAGAGGCTTCAGCATACATTAAATCCTTCTAATAGTTTGGAAATCACGCAGTATAAAACGATTATCTTTGTAAAAATACAAGCTTACTAACCAGCTACAACAACTCTGGCTTGTGAGTGTAATAAAACCTATGTTGAGTGTCAAAGCCAGTTTGATCACCAGCTTTGTTACTGTGAAACAAACCCATTGTCTGTGCTAATTCCTTGGAAGGAGGGGAGAGGACTATCTGCACAGAACTCGGGATAAAAGGAATGCCATGGGCCAGCAGTGGCTCCTGGACTGCTCCCAGCTTTCACACTTCAGTTCCCTGCAGATGGAAAGGGATGGCAGATTACTTCATCTGCTCTCTGGTAGCCTACAAAAACTTGTACCAGGCAGAGGATTTCACTTCATTCCTTTGGCTGAGAGGCTGAGAGGAAAGTAAAGCCACACATGAAATAGTTATGATGCCTCAGGTTTAGCTTTTATATTTTTCACATTCTGTGCTGCCTTAATGTGCAGTTCTGAGYTTCACATGAGRGGATGGWGAGCTCTGTGCACAGAGCAGGGAGACAAAACAATTCCTGCTCCAGCTGRGCACCAAGGACAAATGAYCCAAAYCTCAGCCCCAGAGCACAAACMCCGTGGGCTGSAGAGAGAAAAACAAGCAGGGTGGGACTGCAGGGGCTAAAGCTGGGRTGGGACARTGAACTGCAAGGTGCAAATGGAGCAGAACTGATCCCAGGGWGAGACYCCGKGMSCGSYCGTGCATTTTGGGGCCATTTTGGTTCATCTTGGGYTCATTTKGGGRYCATTTTGGTTCATYTTRGGTGCAGCTCTGGCTGGGCTCTYGTGCTGCCCAAGGTGCATCCATGGAGGAGATCCTTCTAATAAATCCCTGCTTTACTCTGTAGCTCTGCCCAGCCTCTGCTCTAGGTCAGCCTTCTCAAGGCATCAGTTCTGTGAAAAGTACATACCTAAATCCACTACACTTCTTAAATAATCATGTTCTGCTTCATACACGTTGTGTATTTTTCATGAGCCCTCTCAATTCACATCTATTTATCTACTTTTACCTTGTATTTGTTCTTTTGCTTTCTTAGATTATAACAAGACTTACAAGATGATAACCATCAAAACAGTCTTTGCCTCCACAGAGATTAGCATCACACTATTTCCTTCTTCTGAAAGCAATCTTCTAGAAGTTTTCATTTTCAAGAAGGGCCAGAAAACATAACTTTATTAAAATGGAATAACAACTTGAGAAATAGCCTCACTGTGTCCAATGGAGTTTATTACATCATAAGAATAGGATTTAAAAATAAAAAAAAGAAACTCTTTAGGTTCAGAATTTATTTTTACAATGAATATCATCCAGCCCAGAGGACTCATGGATCTGCTGTTAACTGAGTTCTTTATGCTGCTACCTGCTCCTCACAGACTTCCATTACTTTGTCTACAACTAACTCTCTTACATTTTTTAAGTAATGTTACAGGACTTGGCCAAGCAGTAACTGGTTTAATCTTCTTYAACAGTTATTAACAAACTTGCTCTCCCTCCAAAATTTATTTCACATATTCTACTCTTTTATAACTTGATTTTCTTCCTACCTGAAATTGTTACACAATTTTAGTGAAACAGAACTTGGAATTCTGGTGTAAACCAAAGTACTTTTCTCACCTKTGGAAGAAGAATTCTACAGGATATAAAAAGAAAAGGAATATCCATRTTCTGTGCTTATAAACAGAGAATAAATCCTTTCACAGAAAGGCAGTTCCACAGAACATGCTTACAGAGTAGGAACCAAACTTATTTGGATCTTGCAYAATTCAAAGGGCAGTATTTGATCAAAAATGCCAAACAGATCAGGATAATTATTAAAAATCAATATGGCAGGAGTCAATCAATGTAACACATACATAAACATAATATGGGTTAGAGCTTATTCAGAATTTAATAAGTCCCCACAAAACACCTCTGTGGCACTGCTCACAGGACAGGTCAGGACAYGGCATGAGCTGCCTTGGCAGGCTCCAAAGCACAAGAAAGGCAGAGCACACTSAGCACCCAAGGGTCATCAGGAACCAGCTCCCAGCTCGCTCTTCTGGCTCTTACTACACCTCAAATGCTGACATTAAGTTCTACTCCAGGGAGCAGCATGGTGTCACTTTACCATTTAAGTCCCATTCTAAAGCTCATCCAAGCAGAGCTTAARCAAGATTTAAAATGTACACAGACCTCACCAGTTCAGACTGTGGTTGAGTGATGCAAAGTACCCTAATAAATTCTAATTTATGACAGATTCACAGTTGTTCCCACTCTGCAGATGAGTTATTCTTTCTTCTGTTTCTGTAAACTGCAGKCAGCAGCATACATTGCCTACTATGAAGAGACCTTTGTGATAAGATGATATCAAGGGATGTTGTGACATTCCTGATTAAGAATTACACAGTAAGCAAACTGCACAGAAATGCTAATTTCCCTCCCCTTTCTCATCACTTACCTAAATTATTCTGAGTAATACAAATGATCTTTATTAGCTTTAAAGCAGTTCATTCTCATTCTCTTATATCATTTCATTAAAGAAATCAAATTCCTGTAGATGACTAAGTGCACAACGTATTTTCCTCAACAATTAATTTCATGCACCGATGTACGTCATGTTCACAAACAAACCAAAAAAACCCCAAGGAACATCAATTCTTCTACAGGCACAGCCAACTACCCACCATCAGCAGAGAATGAATAACTTTTGCTGGAAATAGCCCTTTTCCTCCAAATTCCTCTTTGAATCACTGATTTCTGAGTATTCCCTGTAGTTTTCAGTCATCACAAAGCGATGCTGCAAAACCCACAGAATTGCCCAACCCAAATAAGAAAGGCACAATTTTCTCCACTTTGACTGGAAAGWATGTAAGGCTGCTTTATGGTGAGGGAGCATTGCTTGGCTAACAGAGCATGGTTTCACAAACTCTTTCTGCTCTTAAATTTATTAAAATTGGGTCTCAGGGTGTGATCCAACCAGGTGCCACTGCGCCCACCAGCACTAAGCTCATGTACAGAGGGTTTCTAACAAAAAGTTCTCTGCAATGCATTCATTAAACCCAGCAACATCAAACAGGGAAAAATAATTAAAAATCTCCTATTGAGCACCTAGAGACCTTGAGCACAGAGAGGGGGTGAACACAAAGACAGGGTATTTGGTTTTGAGTCACACGTCATAAAAATATATAAATATTTACATTAATAATATATAAAAATCAAAATATATAAATATATATAGAAATACATATATGCATGTGTGTATGCATATATACATATACATGTATTTATATACATTAGAAGACATTACAGTGCATTTTGAAGGGTTTTCTAATTCTCCTCTTCCCTTCTATTCTGGTCTATGAGTGTCTACCCTTACAGTATACATATTTAAGCATACTCAAARGAGTTACATAAATTTTTTTTTACTTCAGTTTTTTTTTAGTCTCCAGATGTACATTTATGTGGGGATGAGTTATTTGAAAAATAAATTGCCTGGACAGACTCAATTACATAAAATAAAAGTGAGAATCACATGCACATGACCTGGAAAGGGGAACTGTGCTGAGGGTTTATTTTTATGTAACAAGGGGGTAAAAGCGAGCCATGTAAGACTGAGCCCCCTGAAAGGCACCCAGTCCTCCCCACAGCCCCTCTGGCACTACTGGAGGCTGCACTCCCACTTCTATGTAATGCTTTGATTGATATACTTTGATTGATTTGATTTGTTGATCAAACACTTCAGAGTCTCTCAATTTCAGGTTCAGAGTAACTTTTAAAAACAGAAGGTCAAAAGATGCTACAATGACACCAGGTCACAGCTTCTGATCTAAACTGGATCCAGCCAGTTCAGACTGGTCCAAACAGGTCTGAGCTAGTAAGAACCAGTCTGATGTGGTTGGATCCAGTTTGAACAAGTCAGAACCAGTCTGATGTGGTTGGATCCGGTTTGAACAAGTCAGAACCAGTCTGATGTGGTTGGATCCGGTTTGAACAAGTCAGAACCAGTCTGATGTGGTTGGATCCGGTTTGAATAGCTCAGAACCAGTCTGAACCCAGCCCATGCTCATCCAGACTGGTGGTACAGAAACCACAGTTACCCAAATCAGCCAAAACATCCCCTTCAAGGGAGAACACCTGGGATGAGGAAGGCCCACGGAATCACACAGCAATACCTAAGCTAGATTTCCAGTGACTGAATGGAGAACTGCTGAGGACTGCCTRAAATCCCCAATCTTTTTGTCAACTTTTTTCCATTAACATCTTGATTATCAACACGTTTTTGCAGATTTCAGCACATTTGTTTTCTACAGGAGCCGGCCAGAACACTGAACTGCTCAGCAAGAGTTTCAGGAGATCCCCATGAGCAAACTGCATTTAACTCCACAGGTTATTTTCAGTGAACAATGGGATCACATTTTCAGAAGACTAAACTGTTCTGGAAATCTCACTTCCTSAACACATTTGATTTCAAAGCCCTTGTGTTTATTTATTTTCATGTCAGCCATTATTCACTTCAATACRAAGTAAAACTTTCTTCCTTGGAAGTAACAGAGTAAATTAAGAGCTCAGATTATGCACAGTGATAAACAAAATACTGTCAGAATTAGCTGTTGTAATGCCTCAAATCTTGGTAGTTAATCTTAAATTTACTTTAGGGCTTAAGCGCTATGAAAAGAGAAACACAATATCCAGGGAAGACACTAAGGAGAATAAAGWGGAAAACAGAGAGCAACAAACACCTTTGGAAATTGCTGGTCATTCTTCTGACTGCAGGGCTGCATTAATTTGACACAGATTAGTGGAAGTTTAGAYGAAAGTATCTCTGTTCTGCTTCTGAAACAGGAGAATGTCCAACTATGCATGGGGATAAACAGAACAGTGCCTTTAAATTGTCACCTATATTTAACACAGCTGTTCCCCATGTATTTTCTGAGTCATGTCTATCTGCTTGCTTTATTGACCATTTCTTTTTAACTGCCCTCAGCGYTGAAGAGTCAATACAGCTACAAAAGAAGAATTGGACTCTGCTTTGCAGACATATCATCAAAAAAAATGGTTAAGTACCATTTGCAAAGTGTTTATTACTAGGGATGATGTGAAGCAAAAAAGAGACACAGCATATTTTCAAACCCTGGGTTAAGTTATAGCATTATAGGCAATTAATAGAAATATCATATTTTTATGCAACTAAATTTGACCTCAAAAGCCACAGCAAGACAGAAAACATAGGACCCTTTAATGTCATTTTTCCAGTCATTTATCTGACTATAACCACACTTTAAAGCACTAAGGTCAGCTGGGCATGCAGCATGACCTACACTTCTGACTAGCATGCACTACATTTGACTTGAGAGTAAATAAGGGACTGACACTCCATTAACCTTCACAAGTACAATTATTTATCAAAACAGTTCAAAAGACTACCCGACAGAGAACTGACAAATCTGGAAGCAAAAAAGGAAACTGCAACAGCACAAACTGATCTTTTGCTGGTGATGAAGAGCTATTTCCTACCACAATTCCTGTGGCAGGTCCTCCAGCCAGTTTTAACACAGCCATCCATTTTCAAGGGCTACACCTTAAATCACAATGGCTTTATCAAAATATCAGCACTTGCTTTTTTTTTTTTATTTTGTAAGGGTTTTTTCCATCTTCTTTCTCAGAAATAATACATGCTAATATCCTGTATTTACAGGAGTCTTCAAAGACTCCCCTCAAAAATGCATGCAGAAAATTCAGAAGACTTCTGAAGAGTTGGCCCTRCCTGCACAGTTGAGATGGCCACAMTACACACAGTATCACCACACAATTTCAGAGAATTTCAACCCAAACAGAGTAACACCATRCCTCATCAGAAGGCTGCAGCATCTGCCCTCCCTGTCCCTCAGCCCAGGATTTTGTGCCCTGCTGCTGATGCCCTGCACCTGTGTGCCCTCTGTGCCCTCCATGGCTCGTTCCTGTCAATGCTGCTCACCTGTGCTGCACAGCTGGGGCCAATGGGGGATGATTGGGCACAGCTGGGGCCAATGAGGATGATTGGGCACAGCTGGGGCCAATGGGGGATGATTGGGCACAGCCCCACCCCAACCACCACCAACTCTTTTGCCCTTTTGGTTACAGCCCAAGGATGACACCTGTTCCCAATATTCTTGTTTGCTGAGGTGACCATCATTATGCCACCACCATGTGAACCTTATTTCTTTTATTACAAGACGTGTGCTGGTTGTCAACTCTGCAAAGTTTCTGTGACATCTTTCAGTAGGGACGTTCTACCCAAATTCTGCACTGAAGCAGGGGCTGAGCTGCTCATCAGCAGTTGTCATCAGTCATCAGCTACTTTGACTTTTTGACTGCAGAAGCACTTTGCACTTCCAGAGATTGGGAAGTTTGTTCAAAATCTTGTACTGGAAAGGGTCAGGAGGGAGAGTGAAGAGAAAGCAGCTCTTCCACAGCAAGACTCTCTCATGAATGCTGCCCAYCTCTGCCATCTTGTCTCGCACAGTGGTTTTCCTTTGGCAGTACAGCACTCCCTCTATTGCAACACTCCCTGGACTCATCTCCAGCCTCTCTCAGATGCACAGGTAGGAACACTCCCCAGGTGTTCACCCCTGGAGCTACAGCTATTACAGCAGAGCTCCAAAAAAAGCAGTGCTGTGCAGCCAATGAACCACCTTCCTTGCCTTYGCTCTCCCCTTTGGATGACTTCCCTACTTTGTAAAAATGCATCAAGCCCACGAACACAAACAGCTCACCCAGCTGCCTCAGACCTTYTTTCTGGAGGCAAGAACCCCAAAATGCAAAAATCAAGAGACAGAGGAGAAAAAAAGTCATTTAGACAGGGGAGAAAAAAAATTGTTTGAAGGGGAAGAGGCTTTTCTCTTATCAAGCTGCCCAAAACACAGTAAAAGGAACAGGAAGTGCTGACTGACATCAAGGACAATTTCTACTAAATGTCATCTAATAAAGGGGAAAGATTGACTTGATAATGCCTTTTTAACAGAGGATTTATTGCATTCATAACATACAGAAAAGCATAATCCTCATTATATGTTACCTTATTTCAGCTAGTGCAAACAGTTTATTCCTTAAAGATAATAAAAGGAAATGGATTATGATTTTAAACCTTCTGCACACTTTACCTTATACATATTAAAATAATCATGTTTAGGTGACTGAGTACTTTTTATACCAAACTCCTAAAATTGATATCCTGAGGTCTAATGTTTATTTTTTCCCATTGACTTCCAGATTAAATGACTTAAATTGCAAATACTTCCCCCTTGCCAGCTCCTTGTCTTGGAAACTCAACATTTCTTTTTCCTCTCTCCACTAAGATTCTGCACTCAGACTTTGCTGACAATTCTTGGATGTGCAGGAGGCACTCTAATCCATTTTGCTATTTGAGAGCTCTGCTCTCAGGGCCCAGCAAAGCYAAGCAGCCCCAGAACCTGTCCTCTGCCAGGTACCCAAGCAAAAGAGAGCAGCACACAAAGCCTTCCTTGSACCGGAAAACGCACGAGAGAGGATTTCACTGCGAGTTAATTGAGCAAATCTCCACAGCATCATTTATGAAATGCTGTCTGAGCCACCCAGAGCACGTTTTCCCTTGGGATTAGAGCTTCTCAGCAGCATCTCAGATGCACCTGCTGCAGACACCACTGTCTTTAATGGAAAAGCATCTGGKTTTAAGCAGGAGACAAGGCTGTTAAAAGGTGAATGATTCTACTCTAAGCAGTTCCAGAGAAGCAACAAAACAGTAAAAAAATTTTTAGAAAACCATGGTGGAGACAAGAGTCCCATATACTGAAAGGACAGTTTGAGACAAGGCAATGTGCTATCACTCTTCAAAAGCAAAAACATTTACTGCAGAAAATAGAGCATTTCCTTCTGCTGCAGTGGCTAGGACAAGAACTAATGAGAGAAAACTGATGCAGAAAGATTACACAGGAGCTATTTTCTAAAGGAAGAGACAGYAACACCCTGGGCCAGACAGACTGGGAGGCTCTCAGCCTCCTGTCTTGAGTAACTCCAAGAAGTCAGACTATTACCTGAAGGAAATGACATTGGTGCAGCTGATCCCTGCATTGAAGCTGGGTCTGGGTGACCTCTCCCAATCCCTCCCAGGCCTACAGTTCCATCGAGTGCAGGGCTGACAAATGGTGAGAAATGGATGTGCTCATTCACTAGGAGCTCTATAGATCTGCAAGGGACTTACTCACTAAGCTGGATCAGGGTTTTTTAGTTGTGTTTTGCTCTGGATTTTTTTTTTTTCAGATAAATCAATAGGCTTGGGCCATTTTCCAAAGATGTGATTTGGTAAGTTTCAAGCCAAACCTCTCAAGCTTTACTCATGAGATAAGTGCTAAACAATGAGCCAGATTCATCAAAGCTTTATAGACTTACTTAAAAGAAAAAGAAACTGATTCAGCCAACTCATTTCAAGCCAAATCAGGCAGTTGAAAATCTATTCCTGAGATTCGGAAAATCTGTCTTTTTTTAAAATATTTTAAAAATATGTTTTGAGAGTCCCTCTTTTGCAAGAGCCTCAGGCAACTCTGTCAAGAAACTGGTTYTTGGGATTTTTCAGTCTGATTAGGAGTGGTGTATTCCTCATGTCTAAAGGAGATAACTGAAATACATGTGTTTGTACATATACACCCAAATATTTTTACATATATACTTCTATATACAAGCAATATAAGGTTCAAGAACATTTTATCAGAAGTTTGGTAATTAAAGCAGTGGGTTTACTTTTCAAAAAGGCTAAAAATGAATTTGCTTCTTTACCCCAAGAAAAAAACCAACAGTAGTGCTGGACACCAGGATACTCTACTGATGCCCAAGGCTAAAACCAGTTCCCTGCKCTCAGGCATGTTTATGAGCATTCGCACATAAAATCTACCAAACCTCTCAGTGCTGACCCTTAGAGTATCTCCTAGAAGAAAGTTCATCCCATGTTCTTTCAGTGCTTGGTATCTCTACCAAGAAGGGTAACAACTGAGCTAAACAAGCCAGCTTTTGTGTACACCCACAAAAAAACCTCCCAGAAGCACCAAAGCACTTCAAACAAGGCATCAGATGTTTCCAGGAGAGGGGAAGACCCAGCCTGGTGTTATCTAACCAGGATGGGTCACAGTGGTGACTGGGGATRGAGGAAAGGACATCCTGCCTGCTGGCTGGCATCCCACACACGCCTTCTGAGCTGGAGGAAATCTGGACCGAAAATGCTGCGCTGGTGATGCAGAGATTTCTGTGCAGAATCACAGGAAAGGCCTCTACCTTCTTCTTCCCATATGCACTGCTAATTCMCCAGTAAACTCCATTTCAGAGGCAGAAAGGTGACGTCCCTACAGCGATGGACGCAGGCTGAGGCTGTTGGATGGCTGCCCCTCCAGCCCAGCATTTGCTGTAAACATTTATGTCAAAGCAATGAGAAAACGTTCAGAACCTTGCCACGCTTTCTTTTTGTGCTCCTGTTCTTTGCAAGGAACTGCTCCTTCCAAGGACATGGAAAAAGCAYGTGACTTTGAACTGGAAACCCTGAAAATCAGCGAGCCTACCTGCTAATGAGCAACTTGCTATTGAAACGAGCTCGTTAGCTTTCATTTCTGCTGGCTGCTGATCGATTCATGAGCCACTAACGTGGCCTCTGTAAGCTGTACATAAATTATCAAACACATTGATTTCCTCAAATAATATATCAGGAAGTCAGCTCTTTCCATATCTCTGGTATAACTGCTTAGCTCAATGGCCTTCAAAATCCAACCAAAGGAAACGGTGATAACATCAGTGCTCACAAGATACRCTGCATCTGAAATGGCAAATATTCTGCTGCAAAAATAAGCTGTGCTGGCATCCCAGGGAAGTGAATAARAACTTGCCTCTGAAAATGTTACATACAAAACGCACAGAATTTTGCATCAATCCTTGTGTAGGTGGCAGCTCAAGAAATTCACAGTAAGGAACAATTGTCTCCAGCAGGGAAAAATCCAAGATAGATCATCATCGTCTTCCATCTCATATAATTAAATTTCCACAGCCATCTTCATATGACTGTGGTGGTCAAACTCCTATGGCATGCCAGAGTCAGTGCTGAATTTTGGAAGTGAAAGCTTTTTCTCTTGTCCACTGGCAAGAGCACAGGAAGAGAACCTGTTAAACACTCATCAGCCAGCACAGGAGGAGGTAGGGAAAGCCTCCTTAGCCCAAACTTGCACCCATAACATTTCCATTTTCAGCACATAGGGATACCTCCAAGGCCACCCTGGCCAATCTGATTTCACCTGGCCTCCCAGCCATTTTTTAAAGTATACCAAAAAGTAATATTTTGGACATGTATGYTTGCAGATTTCCAAGCACTTCATAACACTGATTTGCAATAATTTGCCTAAGGTCATGTGGGCCTTGATCCAAAGCCTATTAAAGACAAAGCAGTCTTTATAGTGACTTCAAAGAGCTTTGGATTGGACCCACGGTGAAGCACTGCGTAGTAAATAGAAAAACCAAGAAAAGAAAACCTGCTCTAAAGAAGAAATGTCATCCTCTCCTTAACTGACTCAGTTTACTGAAAAAAGACGGGAACGTGGGATTTGATTTTCCAGTTCTGCACCACGCTGCCAGCCCAACGAAACRGCTCTTTCCCTTTTCCCACACAGCCGCGCTGCTCGGAGCATTATTCAGTGCTCAGATGGACCACGCTGCAGAGGCACTTCCATCACCTTGACCCTCAGAAGCAGCAGCAGCCCCAGAGCAGCTCCGGGAGCGCCCCTGGAGAGAGGTGGCACTCCAYGCCAGCCCAGGATGGTGCCAGCAGCGTCGGATGGAACGCTGGCTCCAAAACAGCAGCAAGCTTAGGACTAAATGCAATAACAATAAGGAGTTAAAACGTGCAGACCAGAGAACATCGCTTAATCCCAGTTTACTGAAAGGACATGTCATTTTTAGAAAGTTGTCCAAACAACTGTCTTAATATTCTACACCAAAGTGGCTATTAATCAAACAACAAAGGCCCAATTAACACATAGCTGTTGTCACCTTGATGTTAAAAGCCTCTCCCTTCCCCCTTCTTTCTTTCTTTTTGTCTTTAATGTTACAACCTAACCCAAAAATGCCTCAGGGCCCTACAGCAAAAAAAAAAAAAAAAGAAAAAAAGACAAGATACAGAGAGGGAGACAGGGAGGAAGGGAAGAGGATGGAGAAAAGTGGGGAGGGGAGAAAAGGAGAGAGAGAGAGTCTTAAATACCATCTCTCCTCTAGGCAGCAATTTCCACAGATGAAGAGGTCACCACTGTTTAACAGTGTGCTGCCACGTTAATTTAGTATGACAAGATAAAGCAGTAATCTCTGCTTGAAGAGGCTGTAAACCGCCTGCTATCCAGGGACATGCTCGAGTCGATTTGCACTGTATATCACTTTATACAATTGCCGTGACAAAGCCCCCTGAGTTCCCTCATGTAAATCTCTCTCTCTCCCTCTCAACTTCGCTGCCAGTCAGGCACAGAGGATCTGGGGTAAGCCRCGCAAACTTGGTGCTTTACGCATGCCAGCGGACCCCAGAGCTCCCCTCCTCCCCCCGCCCAAGGAAAGATGTTTAGGACTTTGATAATCCATTGATCCCACTTCCATATCGGCTTGTATTTTTCAATCTGTCGTGTTAAGTTGTCAGGGAGGGCGATTAAACCGATGTTTCATGTTCCCAGATTTGCGTTCCTGGGAATGATAGTTTTCAAAGCCTTTCTTGCTAGGTTCTGCTTAAAGATTATCCCTAAGAAAGCTGATGTGAATATTATTACTGGCATAAACCTGGTAATAAAACCATAAAGTGTTTTAGGTAAAGACATTTTAGAGATATTCAGGGTTATAAACATAAGAGTTTAAAGCTGGATAGAATTTGGAGTGCTTAAAAAAAAAAAAAAAAAAGGGAAAGAAAAAGAAAAAAAAAAAAACGCCCTGTCAGGCTGTGGAGTTTTCTCAGCACGAAGGAAAACAACATATGTAAAAGGGAAACGGGAACTCGCGTGTCTGTGTGAAGTAAATATAATTACAGAGCCACAGAGGAGGGCAGAGCAGAACAGGACCTGTGCAGCCAGGCAGGAACAAGGAGGAGGCAGAGGCAGAGTGCGGCAGTGGCCATGGCTAGAGCCCGCGGTGAAACACAGCCACAGCCAGGGATGCTGCCGAGCCTGCACAGCTGAAAACACCCCCTTCTTGTTGGGCAAATAGGGGGAATTTTCTGCAATATGTTGCAACTCTCAGCTGCCATACTGCATCCCTAGAAGATGCAAGTTTTAAATTACGTCTCCCTCTATTTCACATTTAATTTGTGTCGTTTTCCTATGGCCTGCAGGCACGATACAAGTCACAGCACACAATATACCAAACACGGTGCCAAAATGTGAAGCTGTGCACATGTACATATCCCCATTTTCTGGATTAAACACAGAGGAGGACATAAGTAGAATTAAAACATGCGCAGCAGACAGGTTTCTACAGAGCAAGGCTGGAATTTTACACAGAGTAAGGCTGGAATTTCACTACAGTTTCTTAACCAATACATTGCTATGCCTGTGCATAGCATTTGGACTTGCAAAAATGACCAAGCAAGGCTAAATCAAATCTTTAACAGGTTACATACTTTCTCTGTAATCAATTAAACTGAACAGTAAAATCTGATGCTCATTGCAGCTGATACTAAGACAGAAAAATGCTTTCTTAAGCATCTGAATTTCTAATAACATTTGATAATTCCCTAAATTTTGAAGAGGAAACCCACTAGAATWAATGCCATTTTTCAATACTAAGAGAACCTTCCCAAAATAATCTTTTAAAGGTGTTCTGTATTTYTTTATTCTCCAATACATGTTCCTAACCAACACATTATTTATTATTTGAACTTAACACTACTTAATAGATAGGTTTGCTTTTAGGGAATATTCCATTCTTAAAACCCCTCTAAACACCATCAGTACTGGTTAAAAAAGAATTCTGATATTCACACACAACACCCCCAGCCCCTCCCCAAAAAAAGGATGACCTAGAACATGGTTACTTCTCCAGAAAAACAAGAGAATTCTGGCACAGTAACCTGTGTTACTCCTTTAACACCATATACTGTGAATGGGATTACTGTGACCTAATGTTAGCCCCAAATTTGGCACCCAGTCATCAAGGCACCCTCCACAGTCAACAGACGAGCACTTTCAGAGGGTAATTCATCTTTCTTGTCCTGGGTGCTTATTTTAAGATTGGAAACGTTGTTCTAGGTGGGTGGTTGTCTTTTCACACAAGCTGTGAAGACAGCCCTAACTTTTATGTGCCTAAACTTTGGTGATCTGAACCCCAACCTCACTGAATGGCATTCARTAATCTCCATGAGTGTGGAAACTCTGATAAAGCATAGACCATCATGGATGAAAGGYAAGGACAATTTCCATTGTACTGGCACAGCCATGGATGACAGAAGTGAAATACCCGTGATAAATCAACAACCTGGAAGCTGGAAATAACATCTAATTTCACCCAGTAAACCAAAAACTTGCCATCTCTGTTAATATTTATCAAATTACAAGTCCCACAACTCCGTGACATTTTACTGAGCAATACAAAGATACAGGTCCTAAATATGAAAGTATTTCARTCAGATCAGTTTATTCACAAGGAAAGCTCAGGAATTCACTGTGGCCCTGTGTCAATATATTACCCAATACTCATGTTGACAGCTTCAAAACTGAAGCTATGGTCACTGCCYAAAAGCTAAGTTTACACTGGCCACAAGCAAACAGGAAAAGTACATCATCTGCCACAGACGTATTCTTTGCAGGACTGAAGGACTCTATTTGCARCTCTGCTGGTAGATCTATGAACTTCTGAAAGCTGCTTTCCAGAGGAGTCCATCAAACAGGTTTACAGAGAATTTACACAAGTCTTATACAYGTAACTATTCTGCTCTCCCCCGCACTCTGCTGCTGTCTCCGTCAAGACAACATGAATTTATGAATTTGGGAAAAAAAAGTGAGGGGATTTCAGATTAAACATTTTACATTAAAAATTTTACATTTATAAAAGTAAAGAATATACCATGGACTCACTCTCTGTCATTACTCAGATGCAGACCACAAATTCAAGTGAGTTGAGTGGTTTGAGCTCTGAGATGCAGAATGTTTTCTATTCCCAACAGAGCTAAGCACTATACAGCAAACCTTTACTTATCAACAACGAATTATTAAGTGCTCTGGCCAGGCAATTACCTCTCACTCAAAGCTTTTTTGGTTGAAGTTATCTAAGCACAGATTTATAAACTATAGGGATCAACAGCTGAGCTTAACACCCTAAGCTCCAGCTGTAACCTCTGAAGAAAAATAGGCACTTCTGGGGTGTGAGTTCCCTGACCTACTTACAGGATCTGTTAGGACAAAATGAATCACACTCCACTATTCCCCATTTACTTCCATTAACTATAAAGTTAAAGCTGAATTTACTAGCTCACTTCCGAAMATACACTTTTTAAACAGACAGTCTGAGGAGGCGTCACCCTTGAATCTTCACCCCAAAAGTGGCATTCAGATTTACATGGCTTTGTATGATCTGTTAGTGGCCAGCTCCATTCTGTGAGAGGAAATAACTTCTTTCCTCTATGAGAAAAGCCAAAATGTCCTCATGCTGCRCCAAGGCCCCAATAATGACCAGAAATTCATCACTGAGACTCCATAAATTTAACTGAGAACTGTACAAGAAATGAACATTCTCCTAGCAGAGCCCTAAATCYTCAATGCTAAGCTCTGCACTCGTGTCTGGGTGTTTTCTGGAAACCTCAGCAGATACTGAACACAGAGGGATCCAAAGCTGAGCAGGTCTCCTGATTACAACTGCAGCACTCCAAAGTGAAAGGAATGGGAGAGAGGAAGGTTTCACTTACAGAGATGAAAGCCACACTTTAAATCCAATCTGAAAATCAGCACAGAGTCTGAAGCATGGATGTTTTGCATTATTTCTGGCTAGCACTATTAACAAGCAGTGCAAGCTTCCACCTCTGACATAGTGGAGAGATACACACACAATCTACCCCAGTAATTCAGACTTGAGATGTCAGAAGGATTTTACCTTTTTGCTATAATATTTCTTATTTTCTGTCATCAAAATCCAATCCCACAGAAAGCTATGTGCAGAAGGAGTTACAGTCAGTGACCTCTYCTTCCCTCCCTCTTGCTACCATCAGCATTAGGTTCCAATCAACCAGATTATTTTGCAGGAACAGGGTCATAAGCTAAGCATTCTGGGGCAGGAATGTTTCTTTTTTCTGTCTCTATAAAAATAAATCATGCCCTTGGTACAATATAAATAAAGATAATAACAGTCTGATATTAGATTTTACTGGTCTATGCTTTAGACAATCTGTGTAATTTGCTTGCTGCCTGTACAAACCACAGAAAGTTAATCTTTAGAGCTCTGATTTTTTCCTTGGGGGGGTTCAGTTTAAAAGCATAAAAAGAGGATGCTRAAGCAGTCTATTTCCATATTTCCACTATTTCCATGTATGATTACAGTCTTGTTCACACTGCCCTGGCAAAAGCTATCCCGAGTTACACTGGGCACAACTCCACTCAGTGACTTTTGCTGGTTTATCTAGTGATGCTAAATTAAYGGGATTCACCAAGTTTACTTCTCCCTTGCAAGGAGCAAAAATGCCTTATCTGATCCCACAACTGCAACTAAACCAGACACAGAAACAAAGAACTCGAGGGTGTTAAAGAGAACCTGGAAACGAGGCCATCCAAACCACTCAGACACGCTTGCTACCCCTGGCATAAAGGACTCTTTTTACTTCAGCAAGTTTGTTTCCTCCATCTCATTGTCTTTGAAACACTTTGGAGCACTGGTGGGGTCAGAGATGCTGCAGCACATCAATCTCCTCCTGTAGGGAGCTCTCTGAACACATCTTAGGAGCTGACCCCCCACTGGTAAACGCCCATTCCTAAGAAAACACATAATGRAATCTGCAGTCTGACTTGCCAAAGGTCCTTCTTCATCACAACTTTCTAGAGAAAATTAATAACCCCTTGTATTGCAGCAGAGAAGGAGGTSGTGTTTCACTGATGTACTGAAGACAAGGGGATGCAGCTAGCTCCATGAAAGGGAAAAAACATCATTGGATGACATGACACCTTAAATGCCATTTTCATTCCCACTACAACCACCACTACTTTTGGTGAATCTGAAAAAGCATTAGCAGTGGGAAGAAAAATTAAAGAAAGCAAGCTGGCCTTGGCACAGCCTAATCCAGCTGAATTGTGTATGACCTGAGAAATCACACCCAGACAGTGCAAAAACCATCAGCACGTCATCTGTCCATTGAAGGGACAGAAAAGAAAGAAATGCTCCAAATCCCAACTGCAGTGGGTAACTTCCCAYGGACACAAACCTCAGACAGTGAGAGAAGGGACTGTACAACACAACTGTRAGCACTGAGGGTGGCAGAAGGTCCTGGCACTGCTCAATGCCAGGGTTTATAACCACAGGGATTCCTTGCAGCCCTGAAATTCAAGAAACCATGACCCACACTTCACAATGCCTTTTAGGTTTGGTATATCTGTGCTAAGTAGAGCTGCATATCACAAACCAACCATCCCCTACTTTATTGACATTCTGTCCAAGCAAATAGCTCAGCACTCATTCTTACCGTGCAACATCTTCATATGAGCTATTTACTGAAAGGCTTTAGAATGGATTAAATAATAAAAATGACTAAGCTAAATATGTCTTCAAGCAGAGGAAGAAAATGGGCAAAGCAGAAAAAGGTTTTCAGAGGACAACTGCAAGCAGACRGGAACTGACAGGGCAAAGCTGGCTCTGTAAGGCTGGAAACAGAGAAACCTGCACCTGCACTGAAAGAAAGGGAGAAAGCCACACCAGCTGCTCAGAAGTACCATGGGTATGAAAAGTGTGTGGAGCAAACACAAAGCACGTGGGAAAACTGTTCTGGAAGTTCTAAAACAAATTAACAAGTGCTGAAGCAAAAATGAGTCCASGGGGTGTCCAAAAGGAGGAGTTTGGGCTATGTAGGAGGTAAAACACAACCAACTCAGGAGTCCCACTGCCTTGCCTTGGGGAATATGYCAGATGAGAGTATGGAAGCCTGGAATGCTGCTCTCTACTCTGATARCAGTTACACTGAGCCAAAAGCTTCTCAACATGCAGCAGCTTGGCCAAAGGACACACAGCCTGAGAGGAAAAGCACAAAAATTTCAAACTACATTTCTCTGGACTTGTGTTTTCAGAACCATGGAGAATTGGGTGTTCTAGTGGCAGCAGAGTTTGTGTCTCACTACAGCACCAGAAAGACTCACTGTCACCAAAAAAGGTGGAGTTCCAGAATAAACTTGGGCAGAGTGCCACARGGGATGGACCTGGACTGCAGAAACTACACAAACTCCACTTTTATTGACTTCCAATAGGATGGAGAAGATCCCACAGACCCTACCTGTGTTGTGTCACACACAGGGAGTGTCTGTTGGAAGCAAAAGATGTATCAAAAGCAGGAACATTTAAATGCAGTCTGGATTGTTGCTATAAACTGGTCTTGCAGTCCTAGAGGGGCTTTTTCCATATCCTAGCCCTCAGCAGCGCTCCTCAAATTGATAGCACAGATTTGAAACACAATTTTGAAGTTATCTGTGTTGCTTAGAAAGATGACCAAGTTCTTTGCTTACACAGTTTTTTGATAGGCCATTTAATAGTTCTTTTTCTCATAAGAGAGAGCATCTGGTTTGAATATTCCTACCAAATGTGGGCTTTACTGTTCTACCTATCTCTTTTTTCTGCAGAATTTTTCAGCTACTCACTTGAATTAGATTTTACAGGTATTTATGCAGTAAGTTCAAATGAAGACATTTTCCAGCATGAAGTCAATGAATTGATGCCTAGGCACATAATCACTTGCAAACAATGGACACATACAGTTCCCAGCACTTCCATAAAACAAAGGTGTTTACTTTTCTGTTGATTATTTTCTGCTTAACTGAATTCAAATGAATCCATTAAAAACATGACTGCTTCACAGTAAGATGGTCTTCAGCAAAAACAAACAACTGCTGTTTCCACTTCTCCTCATGGCCTTTAAAACTACAGTCATCTGCTCCCTGTATTCCAGGCAATATATGTTATAAGTCTGGTCTTGATTTGTCAAGTTATTGTTTTAAATGTAGTTTTAACCCTCCTGCTCGGGGGAAAAAAATAAAAAAAATTCTTACTTCATTAGTTATTTGATGTCCCTTTGGACCTCTCAAAGTCTGATCAAAACACCAACGGGTCACCTCAGACTTCAGCAGGTGTTTCTGCCCATTGATTTCTGCTGGGAATAATGTAGCCACCCTGGTTTTCCATGGCCACAAGTGTGCAAAAGTCACTGTGTTAAAAGGGYGGCTCAGTAAACAGAGGGAAGCTTCCACAAGAGCACACTGCCCCTGAATGGCTTTGGTCCCTGGCTCACCTGAAGAATGCAGGTGAGCGCATTCACGTGCCCCAGACAGGAGCTGCACTTGGAGCAGGTAATGTCAGCAGGACTGACACGGATGGGACAGGAGGGAGAACAGGGACCAGCACAGGGGGGACACACAGATCAGCCCAACCTGAATGCAAGATGCTTCTCAGGCACACAGGGGAGTTATCAAAGCTGTTATCAGCTGGCTTCATCACAGCTGATTCTCAAGCACTGCAGAGAGTTTTCCAGGGCCTGGACTAAACAGTGCAGTAGCAACTTCTGCAGCTCTTTGATGGGTCCTGACTTGATTCYTTTCCATTTGTTCCCCTTCCTAACAGCCCACACAGTGATTCCCTGAAATGCTCCAAGTATAAAGATTAAACTCTGGTAAAAGCTTAAAGTTGTATCTCCAGAAACTGCTTCCACCAGCCACTTTTGTGATGACATTTATAATGCAGTGTTTGCAACAATGCAATTTCATCATCTTATAAATATCAATTTACCACTAAGAGAGGAGGGAAAGAACAGCAGACAAAGGCAAACTTACCACTGTTTCTGGTTTATTCTAATTGAACTAGTCCTGTTCAGCTAGGCCTATCTCTTACAAAAACAACAGTTTCTAGTTTAAACTGTGAAATTGTGTGCGTGTGTGTGTTGTAATTATGGTGCCTGCTAACAATTTCATACTGCCACACTGCACATATGGCTTCCAAGCTAGCTTTATCTGAATCTTTGTGAATCTATTCTCCATGCTATTAAACTGAGCACATTCCACATCGTTCAAAAGTAATTACACTTTTGTCTAGAGTGTAGGAGACTGCTCTCCCCAAACAATGAAATTCTCATTATGAGAGCTGGCACAGTAAAGGCACTGGTGTTCACAACACTGTGCATTGTATCATCACAATAACTTATCCTAAGCTTGATGCTCAAAGGTACACTGGAAATTAAAATTTCTCTAAAACCACTGTGAGGTTGTGTTTTTTATTTTTTTTCAAATATGCATTCTTTAGCTCAGTATAATTAGAGTCCTATTTGACTTTTTAAAAAGCTATATGCATTCAGATTTCCATTCTCCTCGGAAGGTCTGAATAATAGCTGAGTGCTCCAGCGCTTGTTGTTCTGATCCACCACCATTCATATGCTGACAGCTCCAGACCAACAGGTGAGGCACAGGCCAGGAGAGATGTGATAAGAGAATCCAAATGAAGCATTAAACAACMTTTTACTTGAACAAGTGGAGGAAAAGCACAAAGCCATGTGCTGGTAAGCTCTTTGACCAGCAGCACCGCCATTCTCAGTATTAYTCCCAAGTTACACAGGAGAAACTTCACCCACCACAGAAACACAACTTCTTTTAGTGTGAAGCAACAAAGTTATGAACAGCGCACCAGAACATCTCCTATCAATTTAAAGCACTATTGAAAATGAATTCTAAATCCCACTGAAAGTGCAGGACAAATGTGGGCTACCAGGACAGTCACAGTCGTCAGTTTGGAACAACCAGGGAATGGCAAAATTATGGCTTACCACTCTGACCTTTTCTTCAGTACTTTTTTATTTTTTATTTTACTTTAATCCCATCCTGCATTTCACTGATAGTCTATAGMKGAAAAGGATGGTCTGATTTAAACACACCATGCTTGTGGAATACTTTAATCAGTGCTTTTAGCCTTGACATTTCTCATTTTCCAGAATTTAGCACACAGACACCATTGGCGAGAGCAGTGGTCTTGAGAGTTGCAAAAGCAGACAAATAGAACATAAAGGCAGGCAAATAGAAACAAGTAAAACAAACCTTTGTAACTCAGATGAGCTAACAACTATCTGTGCTACCCAAATACTGCAGCCTTGATAGGTTTCTTCAGAAGAGCTATTGACTGATACTGTAATCCTCAAGTGTTTCCCTGCAAGGCTCATGGCCTGCCATGAACGTCCTGAGAGGACTCTCAGATATATTCCAGGTCAAACCATTTGCCTTTTATTTTCTACTGAGCAGTTGCTTTAAATCTGATAAATTATTGCTTCTTTTCTTATCAGGAGAAGAGTTTTCCTACTTGAAATAAGTATCTGGTTTCTTCTACCAAGAGAAAGTTTGAGACAGAGTGATCACTGCCTTGGTTGAGGCTGGTGGAGATGTCCAGAGGAGACCTGGCCCAAACCCCTGCTCAGGGAGGGCCACTGAGCTGCACTTCCAACATCCTCAGAAATATCCTGTTCATTTTGATGGGCTGTGCAGATTTTTGCCCATTTTGATTAGATTTGAAGATGTCCTTATAGGAATTTTGCCCTCCTCTTACACAAATCTACCCAGAATTTGGAGCTGTCTCATTAAGATGTTAAAASCTGGTGAAGTGCAACAGGGTAAATTTTCAGGAGTGGAAGTTGGGAAGTGTGAAGCTCCTGGAGCTTTATCAATAGAACTCCATCAGACTGCAGTCTGTGGTGCTGTGTGCACACCTGCACACACCAGGATCTGCTTCCCAGAGAGGATAAAACAGCAGAATGCCAACTGAAACAGTACATAAAGGTCCTCTGCCATGTTAGAAAGTGAATGCCCTGTGGGAATGATTTTTGTCACTGCTAAGCACACAAACGGAAGTAATTAAATGTTATCCAGTGATTTCCTTCTGATAACTGCCTACCACAACAGCAGAGGGAGTGATTATGGCTATTTTACTCCTTTAGACTGATCACTTTCTTCTGGAGACACACAGGCTGCATCCTTTCTGAACTACCTGAGTGATGACTTCTACAACACTAAAAGAGAGATATTACCACAATGTTACATTCATACAGGCTGGCAGTATTCTTAAATATGCATGAAGACAAAACTAGACCCTTACAACCCCCCAAACACTGCCTCAGGTAAGGCTGCAGTGTGTCACTGCTGCAGCAAACTATCTAAAACACCCCATGATTCAGCACCTTGTACTGGAAAAAGACAGAAAACACTGTTTTGACATCACATTAAACACAACCTCCAMAGCAGGAAGCTACACTAGATGATCAGCTAAACTTCTTGTTCCTAAAAACTGAAATGACCAAAGAAGCAAAGGGGTTAGTTAAAGTCAGTTAAAGAGCAGTTAAATGTGCCAGTGAGGTGCAGCTGAAATACTCCTGCTGGCTCCTCAGAAAACAGAATGGTTTTATTTCATTAGGGTCTGATTCTACACTGCTGGTGCCATCACAACTTTATCTATTGACTTAAATGCTGTCAGAAACAATTCCTTATCTTCAAAAGGCTCCCTTAGAAAAGGCCACAGTATAGCAAAGCCCATACATTACATACCCTAACATCCCACTGGCTGGAACTGTTACATTAATGAATTTCATCTCCATAAAACATAAGATAAAGGATGAGAAATAAACAAGCTCGAAAAAGATAATGACATTGCCTGCCCATGAGTAATTTCTCCAGTGATGTTCTTTCTCCATGTAAAGTTGCAATAACACAAACTAMAATTATGTATTCCAAAGCACTGTCTGAGCTTAGGCATTAGCCCAAAAAAGGAAGGGAAATGGATCAGGATCAATGAGTTATTCTGTCTAGGAGAGCAGCTTCAGTGAATATCCAGTGACTTGGTCCTATGAGAAATAATAATCCCTAAGGCTTTTTACTTAGGGCTTGTTACATATGCATAATGAGCTGTAAGGGCTTAAATACCACTGTGGAGCTCTTGCAGGCTTTTATGAGAATACACTATCACCTATTTTGCAATGCCTTTTTAAAAGCCTTCAAATATGCAGGTCCACTTATTATCTTCCCTTCCAGTGAAATTACCAGTGCCCTAGTGGAGGTGGGGGACTGACAGAGGAGTTACAGCCAATTTGTAAACAGGCAAGAGCTGTGCAGRCTCTGTGCTCACAGCAGAGCTCTGTGCAAGCGCCTCGGTGCTGGGGGCCTTCCCCTGCACCTCTCAACCTCTCTGAAAATGCATCAGTGCTCCATGTGCCCAAACCCAGCACAGCGACACCACCATACCAGCAAGGAACAGGGCACTGTTTTGTCTTCTTYAAGACACAGCCAGTTCTGGGCTTCCCCTGGACCGCTGCCTGCCATGAATTGAGTGCTCAGAGTCAGCTGTAGAGTGGGAACTCACAGGCCAAAAAGCAGCGAGTTGGTTTAAYTTCATAAGCACGGCACATTTTGTTGTGGGTATCTGTGACGTGAATCACACTTCAGATGTAAGTTTTTAAGTCATCAGAATTCAGTTTCTTTTTCCTTTTTTTTTACCCTTTATACAGTCTTTCAAGCTTTACTGGTGCACAAGCTTGGCACCAGGGTGATGTTTCAGACTCCGTGCCAAACGTGACTCTCACTTCCAGTGCTCCAAACCCGTTTGCTGAACACGCGCACTTCCAACTCACACCAGGGCAGCTCCCACACTTGCAGCACCCTCAATGCCAGCAGGCAAAGGGAGSAAAAGCCTGCACCGAGAGGGGCTCAGGGGCAGCCCAGCAGGGCAGAGCTGCCCAGGATGAGGTGTGCCCTGTCCGTGTGGCTGCGCCCTGCACACCCCACCGAGGGCAGCTCTGGGTGCCAAGCTGCTGCAGAGGCAGAGCTCAGAGAAGGGATAGAGCACAATAGAGCAAAGCAAACCTACCATTGTGTTGTGCTGGGAAGTGGGAGTCCTATGGCCACAGTTCTCCTGCGTCAGCAGAGAAACTGGCTGAAATTCCTCAGAGTGAGGCTTGTTGGGAAAACTCACATGCAAGGGAAGGTGAAAGGCTGGGAGCCCGTCACTCTCCTCTTCTCCCACTTTCTGTCTGCTTGTCACCATGGCTACCTCTCCATCTGCTTCCCCATACGGAGAGGCTGGTCGCTTGGAAGACATCCTGGAAGGAACAAAAGAGGAGAAAATAATGAAACCTCCAAATAAATCCTTAATGCCGTCATTGTGTGGTTAGGGGCCATTGTAACAGAAATGCCTTTTTTGTGCTGGCAGAGAGCAGGAAACCATCCAAATACCACTGCAAAGCACACACAATTGGGAACAATGGCCAAGCAGGTAGCAACAGAACAGTGCCTTGTTTGTTGTGAGAATAATACACTAATATAGCACTCCCTTGTATTCTGGCTTCTTAAACATGAAAATTCACCTAAGACTGCATAATGAAATGCAATTCCTTTTAAAAAATACCCATCTAGTTTTGCATTTGCAAGGGACTCTATGAAGATAGAATGTCTCCCGATACAAGCCATTGTCAACCTAGCTTTTAAGGAATAATCATCTGCATCTCATTATCGACCACAACTGATAAAAAAGAATTAAGTAAAATAAAATACAATACAAYAAAAGAACTTGCTAGCGGGCCAAAACGTCTGTGTTTACAAAATTTCACCCATGTGAGCAACTGAGTGCTACAGTCATGTTGCAAGGATCTTTCCAGGTTTGCAGATCAGGTATAGTTAAGAAACATTGGACATTAATAATCTAAGCTTTTTGACAACATATAGTCRGGGCTTCGAATGAAGGTCAGGATTGAACAAAGATCTGCTATCAACTCTTTCTATCTATACATCAAATTATTCCTTTCTGTAGCTAGATCAGAATAAAAATTCTCATGAAAATGTAATTTATATCTGTACCTCCATAGAAAAGGATACACAAGGAAGATACCTAGAACACACACTGGAAAAGCCACACAGAAATATTGATTTGAAATTCAGGCCTACATTGTGAAGTTTTTGATAATGTCTGATAGAACAGGTTTATCTCCAACATTTAGAAACACTGAAAGAGACCTAAGTCATGGGCAAATTCAAGTACCATTCAAGACAAGCACTACTGAAAATCTTACAGAACCCAGAATGCTTCCAGCTTGGTCTCCAAAATAGAGGGGGGGACAGTGAAGTCTTAAAATGCAGACAAATTCTGKGATTAATTACAGCAACTGTGTTCATGAAAATCAGGGTATGCCCACGGGTGGCCCCTGTGCTAACCAGGGGCATCTGCAAGGAGCAGAATGAGGAGAAATCCTCCTGGCACAGCCAAAAGAAGACGTGAAAAACAGGGAAATAAATAAGTAAATAAAGTTATAAACGAGGAAACTGAAGACTATTTGTATGCAAAAGTTTAAAAAAGGGGCTGAAGTAAAATTGCTCCTCCTCAAAAAATGTCGTATTTATGATTCTCATGACCCCATTTTTYACTTTGCACTCCACAGCTCAAGGGCTGCACTTGAAGGGCCCAGCAGCCTCCTGAGCCATGTGTGGGGCTGCTGTGAGGTGGAGCATGTCCACAGGGTTTGGCATATTGAGCACGGAATGGTTCTCAGCAGCAGTCAACTGGGTCTGAAAACAAACAGCGACTTTAAACAGCCCTTTGTTCAGACTTATTTTGCTTCTAATGATCTCATCTTGAGCCTTGCCTCCTGAGCCAAGTTAGATTATATTAAAAAAAAAAAAAAAGGGGAAAAAACCAGAAAAACCAACAACAAAAACTCAGACAAAAAAACCCCTACCAGAACCTACATGCAGCTGCACATTGGCTGTTCTGAACACCACCTATTGCCAGCGCTCAGAGAACCAATCTGTATTTTCTATTAATGTCTGCCTTAGTCCAACAGACTAACACTTCATACATCCTACCTGAATTCTGTCTTCTAGGCTTTCCCACCTACGTGTCTGCAGCAAAGCATATGCACAAAGACAGAGATCACCAGATAGACTCGTACTGGCAGTTTGCTACTAGCCCACTGAATTCAGCATTTTACAGCTATGTTTGATGTGACAGATCTCAAACCCTTCTGCAGAAACCACACAGCTCCCTTCTAAAGTTAATGTGAATTATTCATATTGTGCATTGTACTGCACCGAGATCGACATTTGCTACGGGATTTAAGTTTTTTGGTTACTCATTTTAACAGTACTTTAATAGAAGCCTGAGCATTTACAAAATCTCTCTGAAAATCAGCACTGAGCAGTTGTCTCAGTTTTGGCAAACAAAAAGGGATGGACACAAGATCATTACTCAATTATTCCACAGTAATTTTCTATACTTTAGAACATTTATATTTGACAAAATGACTGCAAATATTGTAAGCCATGCACAAAAGTCCCCACTGCAATTCACTCTGACAATAAATTACAGACAGAGAGGATGCCTTGCTTTGTATTGATGATTTGGATTATACATTATATACTCAAACTGTGTCAAGAACTCCTACTGCTGTTAACCTAGAATAACACAGATTCTGTCACATTGCCTCACAAGGAAAGTTTGAATATCAYGCTGAAATGAAGCTCTTCTGTTAACTTTGGATGTGAATATAGAGTTTCAGATCATCTTCCTCTGCTTGTCACTGTTCCCAACAGGGATCAAATAATTTTCTGCAGGGAATTTATATAAACAGACAAGGAAGATAATAGAGGTGTCCACCTCCACACACTTGCAGTAACAGAGATTATTTTGCTTTTGATCTAAAATGAAAACCTACAGGTTGGATTGTAGACCAAACTAAAGTGAAAGCAGAAAGGGCAGAAGAAACTTTTCCTTTTTTCTCTAAAATATCCAGTTTAAATTACAAGCCACAAACCCATCACCATCCTAGAAGACTAAAAAATCATTAAAATGGCTAAGGCAGCAACGTTGAGGCTTTAACTTGTGTTAGTCTTCCGAGGACACCCAAAGAAATGGTCACAGAAACCTGGACAGCTCAGCCATCAAATGCAATTTGTGTTCAGGCAGCCCTGTCCACAGCCAGCCTGAGTCAGACAAAAATCAAGTTTCTTACTCCTTATGAGCATCTAGGAAATTTCCACAAGAAAATGGAAGATTTAAATAAATTAATTAATAGATCCACATCTACTTTTGGAAATGTCTTCCTAAAGGATAATAATTATCAAAATCTGTAGTTGCAAAGGATCAAATTTTTGAGAGGTTCCCAAGTAGAAAACGTGAAACAAGAAAAAGTCATCTACAAATGTCTTTCATCATTTCTACAGTTTGATTGGTTCATTTCGCAAATTTGACATGCCCCACATCATGCATCCCCTAATATTCCTCTTTTCATAAATCTGGTTTATCCTACTGAGCTAATACCAGGTCTTAACAGATTCCACATCTAAGATGCAAGCAGAGTTCCCACCACAAMCAATAAGGAAAGGGAAACAGCTAAATTGTGAGCAGCAACATTACCTGAAACTGAGCTCTTTTAACCAGGTCTAGACCTAATGAAGTCCTGCAATTATCCCATCCTAACAAAGGACTGCAAACATCCTGGGTCTGCCCTCAGYGACAACACAACAGTTCACAGCTCACAGCACTTCCAAATCTTTTCCTCAAATTTAAACTTGGAATGGTTTTCAATTACAACACTCTGAAAGAAGACTTACAATGGAACAGGAAACACCAGTTTATGGATAGGATTAAAAAAAGCACCCCAAAACCCTAAGATATAACCCAGAAAAGTACCAAAGTAATACAGCACASCAGATTCCAAATGTAAAAGGTGTCACTGCAGATGAAATCTGTTGCAACTTCATTGTTTCAAGAAGAATTGCATTTTGAAATGTCATTAATCACTTCTACTGAATAAAAACAGGTAGGTRGCAATTTTTTAGAGAACCTAAATGTGCAAAGTTCTGATGCACGGGGACACAGGCTGTACCCAGGCCATTCCACAGACACACTGGAATTATGAAATTATTGCATTATGCAGCTCCATATTCGAGTTTATCAGGGGTTCAGATGGAACTGAAGATTCAGTTCTGATGATGAATTCAAATTTGATACTGTTCCCTGTAAAGAGACCTGTTTTCAGAAAGGCTTCTTAATACGCAGAAGCTGCAGTTAAAAAACCCAAACATGCTTTTTGTTCAATTTTCATTAAAAAAATGCTTTTCCTGCTTTTCCAAGAATGTTTTTTCACAGAAGTAAAAACCTCATTGTTCTAACTCACTCTTATCCAACAAATATTTTATGTGATTCATATTACAACAGTTTCTCCAAATATTTCTTTATGCCCTTCAGTTGGTAACAGACTCTTTGTAGGCTTAAATTGATACCCTGTGTCTATTGATCTCAGAGTTTTTGCATGGACTTCAGCATGGCTGGATTTTCCCACTGGAGCAAGTAAGAGCTTCACTACATCCACATGAATTGTTTCCTCCACTTATTGGTTCCATCCAAATAATTTCAGGCTGCTAAATATGACTATTTTTCTTGCTTGCTTTTTCCCTTGGATTCAGRGTCTCACAAAAGTGATCTCTTCATAGCTATATTTTTTTTTATTACTATTTTTAACAGAACCTCACCAAAGTGTCCCCCACTACATCTCCATTTGTTCATTGGTTTCGGTTCATTTCATCCATGATTGTACTCCCCAAATAAACCTGAAGTGGTGTTCAGTACTCAAGGAGATAGTGCCCTCTAGCACACAACCTGCCTCCCTTCCAATTGGATTGTTCGTGCCATAAAATTTAATAAATTCTGTGTCATAAAACTCTAATCTTGTTACATTAGGCAAAATACCTCAGAAACATTTCAGATACCTACAAAAGCTTTTGGAGAAGGGGCTTATCCGTGTCTTCAAAAGTGTCAAACACAGATGTGTCAGGAGAAAAAGATATGAGGCCATAAATCTTAACTTGTTGGGAGTTAATTAAGGGATTCATCAATCATTGCACAGCTCACCCCATATACACACACAGGCRAAATCCCGTCACAGCAATCACACAGCCCACAGCAATCTACAGGTTAAAAACTCCCCAAGCCCCTCTGTTCTGACTATTTATAAATGACTTGCTATAATCTAGCATTAAGACCTGTAATTATAAACCAGCATTAAAACAGGCCTGCAAAGTTATGGATAATTATAGCTGGTACACTTTTTAAAGAAATAAAAAGCTTTTCCATTCAAACACAGGCTTTGCCTCTCTGACAGCTCCAAGTCCACAGGATGTAGGAAGATGATTTAAACTGTATGTCAAAACTCTGTGCAAGAATCTCTTTTCCCCCTTATCAAGGGAGGCACTGTTGATTTCTCACCATAWCCAGGCGTGACAGCAGTGGCACAGCCAGCTCTGAACCAGCATGGGAACATCACCTCTGAGCTCCTCTGGCAGCCACAAACTCTCCTGGGTTTAAACTCCTCAGCCCTGAGGTCAGGGGTGGGAGCAGAGGATGAGGAGCAGAGCAGCACCAGCCCAGCACCAGGAATCTGCTCCTGAGCACGGCCCRAGTCCAAATCAAATACTGCGAGCTGAGCCAGTCCAAAAACTTCACTGGGATTCAGTCTGCCTCTCTGCAGGGACATTTACCTCTAATTGCAGTCCTCGCTGGAARGCTGCAGACTGCCTTTCCGCAGGAAATAATTCTGATTGCAGACAGCAGCGCTGCTGCGTATCTCTARCGTATAAGCACACACACACACGTATAGATGCATAAACACAAGATCATACAAAATGTCAGCAATGCATCTGCTCATCCCCGACCACATTTAATGCTAATAAAACACTTCTTCCTCCCAGGTTCACTGAAACTATGCTCTCTCCTTACACACAGCCCGGGCAAGAGGTGCCAGTTAACACTAACAACRGTTTCCATTCTGTTGTGGCCCCAAAGTAATTCATTATTTATGTACACTGAATAACTAGTACCTCTAAAAAAACCAACTCTATTCATTTTGACAAGATTACTTGTGTAATAAGGTATTACTCAACATGAGTAAGGGTGGCAGACTCCTACACACTGTCCCACTGGGAACTGCAAGCCTGACTTGTTTCTACACATACCACTAAAAACAGACTTCATTTGGCAATATCTTTGAGTCATTTACAGCCTGGTTTGGAATTCTTCACTGAAGTAATTCCACAATTAAAAAAAAAAAAAACCAAAAAAAAGGAAAAAGAAGCAAAAGTCTGTAATCTGCTAATCGTAAAAACTGTGTGTGAGACGTGCTCTAATCTGTCACTCACACTGAGGCGGGATAATCTGTTAATTATTACTTTCTGGGATCATATCAATCAGTTTTCTTTTAAAGCACACCTATGCTACAAATCACTTGTGTTATTCAAAGGGGGTTTTGGTGAACAAGTCAACTTTGTTAACACAGGATCACTACAGCATCACCTGAGCAATATTTCTGTGCAGCTGCCTATTATTAGAGCTGCCTATTATTGGAGCTGCCACAAGTAATCCTGTGCTKAGGGGCACCCCATAATTTCCATTTCACCCAGCCCACCTTCCCCCTTTGGCTTTCCAGATYTCCTCTCTGTATGGGGTAACTTGAACCATTCTGGACAGTCCCCTCCAGTTCAGAGGATTCTGAATATAAAATGGGAAGGGAATATGTAATTCCCAAACCATTTTAGATTTTATTGTAATATCAGCACCCCAGCTCAGAAACCTGATCTTCCACATAGTGAGGAAACTGTTTTTTGAGAAAAGCTACTGCTCCAAGTTCCAGTGGTAAATAGTTTCAACTTGACCAGATTTGAAACTGTCAAATACTAAAGTTGTTAYAAGTGTCCTTCAAGAAAATGTTAACAAAACCCTTTTTTATTAGAAAAATGAAAAAATAAATCAAAAACCACTTTCTAAAAATTCCATGCCATCAGCTGAAATTTTATAAYCTGCATTTTCTTGCACTTGCAAGGAACTTATCTACAAAAAAAGACTGTAAAATCAAGCCTAGTAAAAATCTATTATCAAAAAAGTTCATGCTGAACATTCCCACCATGTGCTACACAAAGCTTTTCAGGGACTTTTTGAAGCAGGTAACTGGGAAAGACTGTGCATGAGGAAGATTTTCGTGAAATACTGCGGCCTGAAAGAAAGCAGCTTCCAACCAAAACAGAATTTGGAAGGTAATGAACACACTCCTATCTACTGCAATCCATTACTGTAAGGAATATTACCTAATTCYTCCGTAGATCTCACAGAGACTTTGCATCTCACTGGTGTGTGCTAAGCAGGAACACTCAGCAATCCACCCAGAGACACAAATTCAGAATCAGCTTCAGCAGCAGAACCTGTGTTCTCCTGATTTTTGTTTGGCACCTGCYACCTTCATCATCCTTTTCTTTTTCACTCATCTCTAGTATCAGCTAAAAGAGCCAAAAATGCAGGAGAACATTTTTAAACCAGGATGAGATTTTAGTTCCTGAAAAGTGTGTTTCCAAGGGGTGGAACCTCAAAAGCTGTGAGTTTGGAGCCCTTGTCCCGGGCAGGAKAGGCGCGTGGTGCTGGTGGCACCGAGCGCACGGCGGCGGCGCCGCGGTGTCAAGGACGATMAGCATCCACCAGCACAAACCCTGAAACAGCAGGATGCAGTCATTGTTGATGTTTCAAGCAAACTGAGCCTGATCACTGGCTTCTTTCATGCAAAAGACTCTGCTTGGATGATTTTGAATTAAATCCACAAGCTCATTTATTTTCCAGTGCATCCTCAAATTAACTCTGGCTTCCTCTCCTTCCAGCCCCCAACATTTCAGAAACGTACCCTGACTCTTCATCTCCTCACACATCTTGCTTTTTTATCTATTTATTATACTTTTTTATTATGATGTAAAATTTGTCATCATGCCACCACAAAAATAGAAGAGCTTTGCTTTTATTTTCATGTAAAGTTTTAGGAAGGGCTCGCTGCTGAAAGCACTACCTCAATCACTGTGACATCAGGTAATCACCACTCCTCTGCCTGCTGAACTACAAAGAGGATCTAGTCAAATAATTAGAAATTCCAAGCCTTGAGATTTCACTGCATAAACTAATACCTGAAAATGACAGGGAAGTCGTGAGTCCTGCTGCAGACACYGAGTGGGAGACACAAGGAATCCACACATCACACACAGGCGTGCACACCTAATTCCCACTGAGAGAAATGAAGGCAAGGACTTGAAACAGCTCTAAAATCATGACAAYTTTGACTGACTTATTACAAAGAAGTTTGAGGAAGATGGGCTCATTTTGGAAAGTTAGTAAATATTCAAACTTTTGCAGTTTTGGGAGCTTATTCTCGGTCATTCGCAGTATTTGTCTAATCAAGCCAACACAAATTTTTCTTCAAGCATTGTTAAAAGATTAATTACTTTCTGTAGAATCAACATTAATAACAAKAATTCTCCCCCAAAAGATGCCCAGATTTCAGTGTGAGGAGCCATTATTTTGGCTGAGACCTTGGTAGAACGTGACACAGCTTTTCCCAGTCCTCCACCACGGCAGTGCTGATGTGAGTGCCAAACAAACAGCCACTGAGCTTCAACCCCCCTCTCCTTTCCCCTTTCTTTATTTAAATTCTAAACTCAACAAATGGTATTTTAACTGTTTTCTAAGCAACATATCCTCTGCAGAGTTTGAGTGTAATCACAAACCAGAAACAACGAAAATTTAATGTTTCTATTTTTCCCTACTTCACTCTCAGTTTCCCTACCGTTAAGCTCTGAAAAATAACTTTATATTACATGTGTGTTTCCTTCCAGTAAATCTACATATAATTACACTTATAAAATGATTTTCAAGGTACCCACTGGTGTTTACACACCTGAATTTGCAGTATCATTCTACCTTATCATTGAACTCCTGCTCCAACTGTCACTTGCATCCACATTTGCACCATGTCAGCACTTTATTAAAAAAAAAAAAGCAAAAACTCACAAGCACACATGAACACATCCACCCACAGGTGTCCTGAATGTTTCCTGGCTAAACTGATCATGCCAGTAAAGCAGATAACCACTAACAGTACAAACTTGCATCACTGAAATACTGAGCCTTTAATGAAGTTTAATGGGAACAGAATTGAGGCCTCAGAGAAACCATCTGTACCTTTAAGAACTACACACACTGAAATCAGTTCTGCATCTGTGTGTGTGGTGAAGGGGGCTACGAAAAAAATAAACTTAAGCACAGCAATGTCTTTAATGCATGTAAACCTTTTCTTCCCAACAGGTTAATTCCAGCTGCCCAGAATTTTTATTATCCTTTTTTGTTCACATCCATGTGCATGCTTCTCCCTTTCTGGAGGGTTTGTACATGACAGGTGCATTCTTGGCCCAGGAACAAATAATCCTGGAGATCCCAAGAAAGAAAAATCAAACTGAACTTGAAGATAAAATCACAGGGAATAAATACATCATTGCCTTTCCATTATGCTAAAAAAACACCACCAAAAAAAAAATTTTGAACATTTATAACGTACAAGCAATTTGAGGTAGGATTTTCAAAGCTGAAAAGAGATTGTTCCAAAGCCCAGATGTTGCCTTTCAGAAACCAGTGAAAATTGCTGCCTCRGAAAATTACTCTGAAATACCAATAGAGTAAAACAAAAATTGTTTAAATAAAAATAATTCTAGTCAGACGTTCTGCTATTCCAAGAGAGAAAATGAACTTTTTTCAAGTGTTCAGGCGGTTTTGCATTCCTRTCTCCTACTTCAGATGATCCACAGTCATGGATCATTTCTGGCCCAACAAATGGGGGATAAAACAGGAAAAATGTATGTCAGGATGTGAGGGCTCCTGCCTCACTGACTGTGCACGCTGTACTGAAAAATCTGCTTCAGTTATCTCAGGGCTGTTGTACTCCTTTCCCAGGTTTTATTCAGAAAAACACCAGCATTAAAGATCTGCATTAAAAACAGGGCTGGTGCAATCACACATCTGCTCACAGCAGGGCTGTACAAGCCCCTCTCACAGCTGTAATTTTCTCATTTCTGAGCATCCATGTTCCACTTCCAGCACTACTGGGCACTTTCCAKAGCCTGTGCTAAATAACCAACGCTTGCACATGCTAACACACTTCCTCATGTAGGTACATGGATTGACCTGAAAGCTGCTTTTTCACTTTGTTTGATTCTAAAAAATACCTGTAAAATTGCAAGAGAAAAGAACAATCATAACCAGCTGATAATTACCCAGCTTAACAAACTAACTCTAGACACTGCTGGAGCTGCTAGGTAAGAAAAACACAGCTCTGAGCCATGCAACACACATTTATCCCTGCACAAACAAGTGCATGTTGGCAGGAAAGGTGAAAACAAACCAACAAACAGGAAAATGGGAGACCCCTCTGAACAGACAACCCTGAGAATCATAAAGGGCCTCAAATATTCCTTCAGCAAGGCTGCAGTGGCAGGCACAGCTCTGCAAGAAGTGGTCTACCTAAAACAGCTCTGGAGTGGGGCAGAGAGGAGAAAAAGCCCGAAGGTAACATCCTTCCCCCCAAGGAAACTCTAAGGATGCTGCTCCCTTTTGGAGGWTTTCTCCCAAACCTGCCCTAACCCAGGACAGCTGGCTGACATGCTGCCCACTGACTGAGCCTGCAAGGATAAAGGAGCCTTGAYGGAGAGAAGGAATCATCCGTTGTGTTTGTTTATTTTACCTCCTCCACCACACACTGGAACCCTTTTTGTTTTTTCCATTACCAAYACCATCCCCCACTGAGAGGCCTTTGTGATCTAAAAGGGGCAGAGCCCCTCTTTCTTAGCACTGGCAAATTTATGTAGGAAGATTCATTCAAACACATCTTCAAATAAACATTTGACTCTTCCCCTCCATCACAYTGCCTTCAAACAGACTTAAAAACCACCATTAAAATGCTCTTGCCTGCAACTGCTTTTACTGAGGTGTGTTAGAACCATTTAGCAGTCCAAGGCACACACTGCCATGGAAGTCCAACCTCAGATGACAGCAACAGCCTTCTGAAAAGAATAAACACGCATTACAGTAAAGTAAACCTGGCTGCTATTGCCATAACAAGTGGTGTAACAGCTTTCTTGAAAAGCCTTCTTCTACCAAAACCCCTCTCCCTGCTGGGGATACACTAAATTATACTARAAGTGAGTCTGAATCCAGATGTTCAGATCTAAAACCTAAGCCAGAAGGCTCACGAGCAAAGTGACCACTGCATGGGAAACGAGGCATTCCAAAGGCACCGCTGGCCCCCAGGAGGAGGATTCTGCATTCCTTTGGGCAGAAGGTGCTGAGCATCTCAGAAAATTAACTTATTTCTTAACCAAAAAGGAACAACAAACTTCCTTACTTCCCACTTTTTTTTTTCCCTTCTACACTCCCCATACATATATCAATTTTTGGTTTTCCTACATGAGCTACATGGATTTGGTATGTAAAATTCAGGCATATAAAAATGCAGACCATTTTTACATACCTGAATTGTATGTAAAAAGGGCAACAGAAAACCTTTTGATCTATCTGAAGGCAACACCAGRAAGAAAACTTCTGTACTGGAAGATGCCCAGGGTCACTCTGTGGCACGGCTGCTGCAGCCAAAGMAATTGCTCAGGAATAATTACAGTCACAATAAACTGGGGCATGGAGAAAATTCCTGCATTCATCAGCACCATACATTAGCAAACACCCCAGTACCACAGGCTAGTGATAATCTATGTTTTCAAGGTGAACAGCCAC
The DNA here is from genome assembly GCA_014549065.1 of Cardinalis cardinalis. Taxonomy (NCBI): domain Eukaryota; kingdom Metazoa; phylum Chordata; class Aves; order Passeriformes; family Cardinalidae; genus Cardinalis; species Cardinalis cardinalis. The sequence goes on from JACDOX010000254.1 coordinate 363,043, forward strand.
AGCTCCCTATAAAACACAACAGGAAAGCTCCACTGTCCTGTTTGCTATTTTAAAAGGCAGTAAATAGCTTTTGATTTGTTAAGTGGTCACCTGGCAAGTTCTAGAGCTGCTGAATGAAACCCAGCAGAAAGCACGGACTGCAATACATCAGAGACATTGGTTTCTGAGGTATGGCAGTGGCCTTTGGCATTGATGATTGCCAAGGAAGCCCAAACTGGAGCTCTAACCAGACTGGTGACTTCTGAATGCCTCCTCTGCCCCAGGATGGCCCATGAAACCAGGACTCAGCACTAAAAATTCTAAAGACAGCAAAGTCCCGTGGGATCCCACACAATTTACTGAACCTTTCTGGCTCCCAGCTTTTCTGTTTTTACAAAACAGATAAGAATGTTCAAATGCCTTTATAAAATGCCCTGCCAGCTCAGATTTTCCTTCTTTAAAAGGAAACACTCTATTGGTGATTGCTGCTTGCATTAATTACTTGTATCATTGATTTACCCACTGGGTTTGTGAGCTCTGACACTTCAGTGATGACAAAAATTAAGTTCTCTCATCAGCTACTGCATTCTGAAGCTGCAGAACTAAGTTTCACAGAATCACAGAATATTCCGAGTGGGAAGRGACCCACAAGGTTCATTGAGTCCAACTCTCAAGGAAGTTCCTATGTGGAGTTCTGCCAATAGACTGCAATAATGTTTTGTTTTAATCTGATGACTATATTTATATTAAAATCTCTTCAACCCTCTTTTCTGGGCAGTGATAAAAGATCCCAAACCCCAAAAATAAAACTGCAAAAAACAAAAAGAAAACAAACAAAAAAAACCCCCAACCAAACAAAAAACCCTAAACAAGGAAAACCCCCTAAACACAGCATTTAGCAGGAGAATGTCACTGCATCCCTTCCACTCGTGCCCAGTTTCAGTGCCTGGCATTTTCAGCAGTCTGTAAACCCCTCCCTTGTACAAGAGCCCACCAGATGTACAAAGATTTTCACCTTTCTCCTCTCTTCTCCCTCAGCCTCCGTCTCCATGCTTGCCTTGCAGGGGAGGATCAGAAAGTGCAGCTGTCCCCAAGCTGCTGACCTCACTCTACCTCCTTCCCACCCCACACGACAGGAATAAAAAGCACAAGCCAGATTTTAAAAGGTGTTGAAGTGCCAAAACCGTAGCTTGTCTTGCTGCTAAGAGAATTTCAAATATACTTCAGATATTAAGATACCCACAGATTTCTGAAAATCTGACTGGGAGCCCATCTCTGGCCCCAAGCACCTCCACAGATCTATAAACTCATCTTACTCCTCTTCTTTCCTGCACCCAATTTATTAGCAAACATTCCATACTTGCACTMCCCTTCTCACCATCCTTAAAAGCACTCACAAATACTAATTACTCTTCACATATCCCTTCTCCTGTGAAGTAAATAGGGATTATTATCCCCTCTGAAGTAAATACAGATTACTAACTCCTCTCTCCAGTCTGAGGAGATCCAGAATGGGACCTTAAGAGGTCTGCAGAGCACAAAGCACAGAGGGAACKACTGAAGCACACACTAAGACACAGAAGTTCTCCATCCCATGCTCAGGCTGTGACAATCTAAATCTCACCCATCTATTTGCAAATGATACTCTCAGCCCAATTGTTCCTCTCTGCTGGCTGATGATCAAATATTTAATGCATGCCATAAAATGAAAATATGAACTCGACAGCAGTGCCTCTTATTTGTCATGCCCCATTACTCAGACAGGGTGGTAACGTGCCCATGTGACAGTTTTCAATTTTATTATAGTCTCTATTTGCTCACTCACTTAAGATGTTTAAAGAAGAGTTGTATGGATTATCAGGCAGTCTGAAAAGTTCAGTTCAGAGCTCTTCAAACATATTCATTTTCATCTTATTAGCACAAGTAAAGTAAAAGCCTTAGGCAGGTAATTTACCATCCAGTTTATCCAAAGGGACTTCTAAAGGAAAAGTCAACCTTTGTAAATTGTTGGTGATAATCTCCAAATTGATCATTAATTATCAGCTGCTCCTAAGCGTTTCTTCCATCAGCAGCACTGTGAAAATAATAGATTTCTCAGAAAATCTGCCATTGTTGTCACTGCCACCTGTGCAATCAGCCCTGATTAAACCCAGCAAAGTTCCAGGGCAGGCAGCTGCCTTGCTAAGGGAATTCTGTCCAGCCACTGCATTTTCCAGGCAGCTCAAATATGACTTATCCACCAAAAGGAAAGCATTTCTTACTAATGTTATATTTTACATTCTTTACCTTCCCATGTATAGTAGCAGCCACAATTAATTTGAAGCCATTCAACTGTGCTTAACAAAGAGCACATTGTTTTGTACTGCCAAAGCCAAGCTGACACACACAAACTTCACCCTTCCCTCTGCAGTTCTAGGATTCTTTTCTACTGCAAGTCAATGCTTACAATACAACAGTAAAAACTTGGAAAGATCATTCCAGACTTTGTGAAAATGAACTCTGGAGCAGACCAAGGGTTCACCATCTCAGGTCCTCACCACACAGGATCASAGCAGGATTCTTTTTTGTTTGCATGTCAAAATCCAATTCAGCCTTGATGAAAATATTCTGACAGCTGCTCTCCAGAATTGCTGAGTACACACACTAAACAGAGGTCTCAGAATTTTGGGAAATACTGTGGCCAGAGTACAACACCTGACATTCCACTAATTAAGTTCATCATTCCACTGATTAAGTTCCTACTTTAATCCCCTTCCATGGACAGTCCCAGCTGACTTTGCTGCAGCAGCCATGGATGTCACACACCCSTCACCTTCAGTGTGACCAAACACACCTGGCACATCCACTTCAAAAACCAACCAGGATCCCAAAGAGGAGCACAGCAAACTGCCAGTCTGACACATTCAATGGTGTAGCGTTACATCACGGTGCAAAGGAAGCAAAGAATTTATAGTAGAGGGAAGATATAGGCAGGTAATGAATTTTTTTAGAAATATAGTATCTGGAAATAGTATCCAGGAAMGGYTGCRTGGTTACAAAGCACATCAGTTTACTCTAGCTTGAAGATGGTCTACAGGTAAAAACA
>JACDOX010000254.1:366326-401114 GCA_014549065.1 Cardinalis cardinalis
CAACACATCTCTCTGCTTGTGCCCAAACTGAAATGCACGCTAGTTCTACAGCTGGGCAACCACATCATCTTGAAAACACACACAGAGTAAAGGAGTTCTGCTCCCGTTTAACAGACTGACTGTTCACTGGGCTCATGATCTCTGTCCATTGGCAACAACTCCACACTGAATCCTGATCATTCCAAATGCAGTGGGATTATAGTCATAAAGAGGGAAAAACACAACAGCACCACAGCTGAAAGAAGAACCATCCCTTAAAGATAGTTTTGCTCAGATACTCTCAAATACAAATAATTTAGGTTTACAGTTGCAGCCCGGGAGCTTTTAAATAATAGATATGAAATTTCCAGTTCAAAGGGCAGGAAACCTGAAATGGAATAGAACCTTACAGAGAGATGAGACACAAATCTGGCAAAAAAAGAAGGAGTAGACTTGTATTTCTATCAGTGAGATGGTGCCAGGGAATGGGCTGCTGCTCTTAGAGGAGCTTGGCCTATAAATACTTTAATATTGAGTAAGGAAAACCAAGGAATCCATCCAAACTGTTAAGGTGTGCTCCTGTTCTGGGCAGGGGGAATGTCAAATGGCACCACCTCACTGAACAGTCCTGAGCACTGAGAGCCACAGAACTGCCTCTCATACCCTGGCTTAAACTTCCAGGACTGAAAATAAAACAAAAAAAAAAAMCAAAACCCACACTCACAAGTGCAARTAAAACACAGTTTAAGGAGAGAAAATAAATGCTGTGATGTGATTTACAGGTAATTCTTTTCAGGAGAACTAYACCAAGACTCTCAATGTATGTTTAATACTGGCAACAAGATTTGTCATCAGCAAACAATTTAATAACCCAGTTACATGMGCAGTAACAATTCCTGGGCTGGTAATGAACACTATGATATCAAAGTTGTCATCTCTCAAACAGAATCTTGGTTGATTTTCTGCACATGAGCAGCCCTGATTAATTCAATTGTGCCCTCAGTGTGTTTAGTGCCTGTCTAGGTATGGGAGAAGAGAGTCTTGCAAAGTTCTCTCTGAGGATTGAGTGAGCTTTGAAATTCTAACTTGGGCCACGTTATATGAAATAGAATCCAGCTCACTTGCCAGGAAGCAATAAAAGAGAACTCAGTGAGCCTGCTCATGTGAATACATCTTAGCAGAATCAGGGCCCACTCGAGCCACAAGGGAGGAGAAACTTAAATAAAGCATTTCAGTATAAGCATTCTTTCAGCAGCTCTTAGTCTGTATTAGCAGCTCACATCTGAGGAAAGGAAAGGTTTGCTGCTTGGCAATGGTGTGGTGTTAATGTAACACAATCTGTTAAATGAAAAAGCAAAATTAATTCCAATTTGGTGTCTTCACATTTCACACTCCAGAGACTCTCATGGACTGAATGAAAGACAAGAAGGGGAAGAGAAAATTTAGTGATTAAAAAAAAAAAAAAATTGTCTATTTCTTTGCATTTCACCCAATTAAGTCAAGAGGCAATCTGAGGAGAAAATAAGAAAGGTCTCTAATTTTTATAGGTATTTCTCCCCATGTGGCCTCAGAAATGTCTGCCTGTGTCCATCTCTCACTGCCCACTCCCCCTCTTCCCCCTGTCCTCTCACAATTCCCATGTTCAGCTTTACTCCATCCTCACAGCAAGCAATGGATTAAGCAGAATTACTCACTGCCATGCCAATTAGRGACGAATTAATTACAATTTTGCCTCCTGTCCCTCGAAGGTTGCAAGTGTTTCTACCAAGCCCAGTGTGAAGGCAGTGAAGGGAAGAGCGCAAACACCCCAGAGCAGAAACCCAACTTTTCCTCCCGACCCATTCACGCCTCYCTCTGCCCTGGGGCAATGGATGGGAGTTCCTCTCTCCAGGCAAAGCCCAGCTGAGCTGCCCTGCTCCCTGGGACTCCCACTSCCAGGACTGCAAGGGGCAGCAATAATTCCTATTTTTCAGTGCCATTGTGCAAGTTAATCCCTCAATATTTGCAAAGCACCTTGAGGCCAAAGCACATGGGGCACAACAGAAGCACAAAGTGTCACCAGCATCAAAATAAACTGGGGCATGTTCCAGCCAGGCTGCTCCCAGTGGAGCCTCCCTGGACCTCCACTCAGGACAGTTCTGGTTTCCAGAGTTACACGCACTCACTGTCCAAACCAAARATCTGGAAAGCCACACAAGACTTTTCTTCCTCAGCAGCCCATTTTTCCCTTATTTATTTTTTTCTGAGAAAAACCTTCCCCATACCACCCAGCAGCCACATTCACCTCCAGGCTAATTATACACTGAAGGACAACCAGCACCAGGATGAYGATAGCTCACAGAGTCAAGGGAAGGCCCAGGCAAAGAAACAGGAACATTGCCCCTGATCTCTCACTGTTTCCCACTTGCTGATGAATCTCAAAACCTGTACAGCCATACACCTTAAAAAGACTAAAACAATCTTTSTCTCCYTTYTCTCTCTCWTTTTTGCTACCCCTATACACTTCCAGCAGCACCTTCCCCAAGCYATAAATTGCCAACCAAACCTTCCCCTTCACCCTGGTTRCAGAACAAAAGGMAGCAAATCCACTGCCAYACCTTAAAAAAACCCAAAAGAACMAAAAATTATCCAACAGCAAGAGCCCAGTAYCATGCCACCTTMCATTCAAAATGCCAACAATGGGTCAGAAAGCAGGCAGCTGTGTCTCTCACACWAGCTGACCCATGTAAGCAGTCCCACCCCATCCCTCCTGTGTCCATTCCTTCTTCCATTCCCTCTTCACTGCCCAGCAGGACCAGGGATGCTCCAAGGAGCAGCATCCCATAGCCCAAGGCCAGGCTGGGTGCAGCCAGACCCAGGGGGGCCATCCCTGTCTCTGGAGTGGGGAACTTCCAGCCCCTTCCAGCCCAAACCAGTCTGGGATTCTGTGAGGCCAAATGACCTCAAGGAGCTAAAAACTCCTTTTGCCTTTATCAGGATGCCTAACCCTGCACAGACCTCAGCACTTCCAGCTGCCACTGATTCCCACAGAAACTCTAATTCTGAGCTTTACAACATAAACTACTAATGTCTCCTTTTTGATTAATCTGTGGTGATTTTCTAGAGACCCACACCTTGTCAGTCCAACTGCTCTGCTGTGCTAGCCTGCTACGACCTGTGGCATTATAAAAGGACATTCCTGTGCAAACAGAACATGAACCCAAATATCACCACTGTCTTCACAGAATAAATGTAATGCTGCACCTCTGGTCAAATCACTTTATAAAGTGGTAAAGGAGAAAAAGTACCCCATGGACTTGATTATAACACATTTARAGATTTTTTTGATATAATTCTACTGAGATTGTGGTTTTCTAACACACCAAAAAGTGCCACTAATTACCTAAAGGAAAATATTTTAGTTCATTTCTCTGCCATGATTTGTTCTAGTCCATTTTTCATGTCTATACAGCTTGTATCATTATTGACACAGCCATGTGAGTAATAACATGTATCATGCCCCTTTCTGTACACAGCTCACATACAGAAGAATAGGGTACTTCAGCCAAATGACTAATTATTAAGGGTATATTTTCAAAAAACAGAAATCAATTGCACATCACAGCCACTGACTGGGGTCGTTCATTACATCTCTGCTGTAGATCCTGCTCTGCTTTATAGCAGACATGTCATTACCAAGAGGCAGTAAGAAAATACTGCAGAAGTTTTAGCTCTCTCAATGACAAATATGTTAGTGCTTCACAATGTACAACTAAAAAGATGAAAAAAGTCACACAAAAAAAGGAAGATGGAGCAAGTAGCAGTGCTGGTTTGCTGGTTCAGTGACATACTGTTCCAATGCAGCTCTTTGGCACCCATTCCTCATGCAAACACTCCAACTAAACACTGAGGGATTCTGACCTGATTATCTGAACACTCCAAATGCAGATGAAGCAGAGTTTTAGAACTGAAATACTCACACACCTAGCAGGCATATAAAATTCTCAAAGTAGGATAACAAGAAATTTTATACCCCTATGATGTTCAAGTGCCCTGGCCATAACGTGTTGCTTTAATTGTATACCCTTAGTCAACTAAAAAAAAAAACAATAAAAAATCAAAGCAAAAAAAAAACCCAAAACCAAAAAAAAAAAAAAACCACACCAAAAAAGAGAAAAAAAAAAAAAAAGAAAAAATGAAAAATTATTTCAAACCTCTTGGCCAGCATAGCAGTTTAGCCTGCCCAGCTGGAGTGTGTGAAGTGACAGCATTAATCTCCCCTTGTTCACTTTTCTGAGTGCCTTACCTCCAGACTRGATACTGAGAGGAATGAGTCCGGGGTCCTCTTGCCTCTGTCTACCTGCCTGGACATCCTTCAGTGAGTGCARTGCAGAACTTGGTAGGTGTTAACCATGGCCCATTCCTTATCCTACAGGTGCAGCAGTTACCTTTTTTATCTTTTAGGTAATATTGTCTACATKTCACAGGACAAAATAAGAACACGCCTTCTAATTTGGATTATTAGCCAAGTGAAAGTGTGTCCTGCTACCCACTGAATTAACAAGTAATAGGGATGCTAAAAAACCTGAACAACCCCACACCAAAAGAAGCACAAAAAAGAACAAAAAAACTAAACTATACTCAAATTGCCCAAAATCTATTCTTTTTAAATGATGTCATGTACACCCATTTCAGTGTTTCACAATTGCTTCTTCATTCCCCAGACATGAAATCATTCCAAGGGGACTCCAAGCTATGCTGTATTTTCCACGTTTCACTTCAATAAAATATTACAAATACGTTACCATGCAGTTGGGATTTTTTTCCTGCAATCATCAAAACAAAGCAATGTTTTCATAATTCCACCACAAACCACATCTCTTACCTCACACCAGAGCACAATGTTTTGGCCATGCAGTGCAAATAGCAGGAACAAGCTCACCATCATCTTCCAAAACAGTTCTTTGAACACATTTCCAAAAAACAGTAGCGACAAAAGCCCTGACACTTCATTCCTTCCCTCCACCCCACGCAGGATGGGTAAAAAGCACTGMAACAAGCACAGAAACAAGCACTGCCCTCTGCCACCCCTGTGCTAGGAGCAGGCTCTGATCACAGCCATCCACAGCTACATCACTCTGCAGTCAACAGGAAACTTTCCTAAACCTGGACAAACTGCATCCATCATTTCACCTGGGCYCTCCAGAATAAGGTTTAGGAACAGCAGACTGTTTAATCTTCCTGTCTCACATGGCTTAACCAAGTCATGGGGAGGGCTGGGGAAACACCTAAAATATACCAGAAACGTAAGCAGTGCCCCGTTTTAATGTGAAAATGACACTGAAAATTACAGCAGAAAAAATTGAAGATGAGGTGAAAATTCTTTTGCTCGTGGCCTGATGCTTTTAGCAAGTCCAAAACCTACAGAACTTCAAAGGAATCAAAGTCACTCAAAGCCTAACAGAGCCAGCCTTTATTTACGTGTTCAATCTACTATATTCCTTCCCAGACTTTACCCAAAATGGTTTTCAAGCAACTTACTGTTAATAAGGATTAAACCTACTTAACTGAAGTATTTCCAGAGATCACATCACTATCAGGCCTGATTAACAGGTCCTGAAGTCTACAGCAGCGAGGCTGCACTCCTCACATATTCTAAATATGAGTATATATTTGTATTCTGGATTCCTTCTCAGTGAGAACCAGCGCATGCAAAATAAATTCCACAATCCCACATCTCGTATACAAAGGGCATCACACATATCCTGCGACTTAAGCTATTCTCCTGAAATTATCTTAGTCTCACACAATCACACTTCAAATACCCCATATGTCCACTTTGGTTATCCCTCCTTTGAAAAGCTAATAAATGTAATACTGAGATGCAACTGCATTTCATCTAGGAACAATTCTCTGCAGTACTTTGTGCCAGGAAAAGCATCAATAGGCACGGCTAACAACACTTCCACTTTATTTTCTTCCCGTCTGATGGGCCCAATCCAACACCCATGGAAGTCAATGAGAGGCTCCCCATTGTCTGCAGTGGGAGCTGGACAGAGCCCCACGGTGGCACATGAATGTGAGGTTTGTGCGGGCAGGCCGGGTGACAAGCACAGCCTCTGTTCATTCACACCGCCGCCCTGCAAAGGGAGAGGAAGAACAAACTTCCCGGGATGTTCCCACTACCCAGAGCTGCCCCGGAGCCAGCAATGAAAGCTCTGGAGGTGGAAGCAAACACGGCTCTCTGGACTCACTCAGCCCTTGTTCTCCTTTCTGAAGCTGAAAATTGGACTGACACGGGCACCTGGTAACACCAAACATTTACCTGCTACTCTCCCCAGGTGTTTCTGAAATTAAAAAACACAATACAAGACCCACCCTTGGTGCTACACAGAGCCTCCTATTCACACTGGTTGTTTGCATCTCAAAGGAAGAACAGGTAATCTACACAATAGTTCTCAGTTACAATGCACTYGTCTTGCTTTACTGAACTCTACCTGATACAGGGTTTAAAAATGGCAAACAATTTATTTCAGGCCCTCACTTGGATGTTTCACACAGACAAAAAAAAGGAGAGGGGAAAAGGAGCTCTTGTTTTTCCCTAAAATACCCATGAAGGGGTATATTTCCAAAGAGACTGCATGAGCCAAGCAATTAAAAACACTCACAAGTGCCCCATAATTCCAAAGGACTCCCAAGTGCTTTGTATGGCTGCCTCACATGCAATGTTTTCCCAAATAATTTTTGACTTCTTTATGACAATCATGTACTCCTCCTACACACACGCTCATGCCTTCCTCGGCTTTTGGTGTTAACTATAACACCAGGATCTCTGAAAGTACAGATGTTGTGTTGTGGGAGATGAGAAACCCTGCTCACTCCTGGTGAGCAACAGAAAGGAAGCCCTCTGGGAAAGGCTCAGGCAGCAGGCACAAAACAGGGCACACAGCCGTGCATGGCTGGCATGCGGTCACCTCGTGCATGGGGCACAGATTGCCTGGGGACACGTGGGGACACCAGGGGACCCAAAAGCTGATTGGGTAAAAGGATGCGTGAACAGCAACACTGCAGCGGCAGGCAGCCAGTGAGTGCTTGCTTTGGGCTGAGTTTAGAACATAAAAAGGCTTGCTTTGTTGCAATATATGATATTCTTCAAAGAAYGAGGTCCRTGTGTCTTTGTTCCCCATTGCTACATTATGCAGCCTTTTAAACCAAGGAGACAACTTCACTCTGGAGACTTTCAAACCTGTATGTGTCTGGGGCTTCCTGAAGGCACAGGATGCATGTAATCCTCCAAGGGGTTCCCAAAGTCCTGCACTGCCACGTCCCTGACCCCAAACCCAAGGGATTCCCAAAGTCCTGCACTGCCACCTCCCTGACCCCAAACCCAAGGGATTCCCAAAGTCCTGCACTGCCACGACCCTGGCCCCAAACCCAAGGGATTCCCAAAGTCCTGCACTGCCACATCCCTGCGCTCACCTTCACTCACAGGATGGAGCTGCACAGTCCAACACTGGCAGGCTGCCATGCCATTGCCATCTGGCACCTGCACATTGCAAACCCCACTTTTTTTGGGATTATGGAAAAGACAGGCCACAAGGAGGGTCGAAGCCCAACCACTACACCTGGTCATTTGCACCCAGGTTTAATGCAGATGCAGCTGTAACCTGATGGTAACACCAAACTCGCTGAAAATCACCAGAGCATCCTCCTCTGAAAACCAACCTCTCTCCATCTCCAGCTTTCCACAGGTCAGAGGGCTAAACTTAGTGGGAAGGGTGATGGAATGCAGCAGCTTCCTTAAAACCAACTCAAAGCAACCAGAAAGAGACAACCAGAATTTCAGTGCTGGAAAAGAAAGAAGAAATGAAAAAGAGAAGGAAAAAAAAAAAAAAAAGAAGGGAGAGGGCAAGATATTTGCTCATCTCGTATTTAGAGCATAGGGGAAACTCAGCCTTAACAGTGTAAATCAAATTAAACATTTCAGGGGTCTGGCTTTAAAAGCTGCCATTTTAATAAAAAGGGGGACAATTGGGAGGTTGTTTAAAAACTGTAGCTGCATTCTCCTACCCTCTGCCTCCTCCTTCTCCCAACCCTTCCTCCCACACCACCAACTGCCATCTCTAATTTACCTTGCCATGCAGTCACTCCAGAAATCCCTCCCAACCACAGAGGACTGGAGGAATCTACAGAAAATAAACTGACAATAAATAYGACTATATTACCTAAAGGGAGGGGGGGAAGCAACGAAAATTGCCAAACTGTTGACATTGGTCAAGAAAACTTTCCCCTCTGAAATTTCAAAGAGCATGAAGGCTGAGCAGCAAAGGTCTCATTATAAATTCACTAAAAACTGGTTTGTTGTTTTTTTTTTTACAGAGTTCCTTCTCCCCAYCCCTGAATACAGGAGCCCATTCTTGTGCAATCATTAGTGCCCAACAGGCYGCTGTTTCCCACTCCTAAAGAAACTCATTTTATGGCACACAACATGAAGAGCTCTTCATCAATCAGATGGTGAAACAGCTCCAGYGGAGCTGCTACATGGTGACACCGTGGTGGCAGAACTGGCTTTCTTTCCATCATCACTGAGAAGGCCTCAGAGCTTCCTTAAACTTAACAGGTTTATTGTTTTAATCCCCACCTGGGAGAGTAGCAGGACTCCTCCTAAAAACACAGAAAGCAAGTGTGACTGCAAGTGGGGAGAATGTGACAGGGAAGCAGCTGARGAGGAGGAAGGATGGGTGTAATACAGAGAGAGGGCTGCAAGTCTATCTTCTTGCTGGGACTGAAAACATTAATACTGGTAAGGCTTATTTCACACACATTTTTTAAAAAGAGTTGGATTTTTGCTGTCCACACACCAAGATTCACTAAAACTATGCAGAGGCTTTTAAGTTTCAAATATTATCATAATTTCATCCATAGAAATGCAACTTCATCTGTCTTTCAGCATCTCAGACCTTCTCCACAAAAAGCCAGGCTCAGGCTAATAAAATGTGATAGTTTAAAGCAGCACTTTCTTGAGACCACTTAACATACAGAAAATGAAATTTTTATTAAAATGAGAACGTAAATATCAATCAGTCCTTTTATTCACCCTCCTGACATCTGGGAAGCAAACAATCCAGCCCTACCTATAAACCAGCAGTACATGTACTGAGGAAAGCACCCAGAAACATGATGAACTGACATAAGCAGCTCTCCAGACACGGCAGCAAGGCCCCCTCAGCCTGTCCAAAGGTGTTATCAATGCAGGACTGACGTGACACAGCACTAAAGGGATGGCCAAGCACAGGGGCTTGGGCACACACAGGAGCCGCCGTTCTTGCCATCTTTTCCCAAACGTGCCCCTAAGGGAACATACTATCAAGCCCTTTCAAAGGAGGACTTTCAAGGAAGAAAAGGAAAGGAGAAACTGTTTTGCCCTGCTTATTTTATGGACAATTGCTAACAAAGAGTGAAAGCTCCACAGATTGTTAATTTTTCTCTTATGGTGGATTTTCCTCTGCTTAACTTAAGGGTAAAAGATGAACTGGTCAGAGTACCAAATTCCCACATATCCAAATCTCCTAACTTTCAAAACATATTTCATATAGCTGTACATTTCATAAATAGRGTTTTACCAAAGGTTTTAGTCAGTCTCATTCATTCTCTACCTTTAAACAGACAAACTGGATCAAAATGATTGTATTATGTTCCTGTAATTTACGGTATCAACTGTACTTTCCACCACTGCRCCACTAAAGGAAGCCCGTGGTCCTGATTTAAAGCTGTAAATTCTGATCAAATGGGAAAGTGTTAAATTCAGAAGAGCTTTTGGTCCATTAACTTCCATGCTGATTTGACACGCTCTGCAGTGCTTGGGCAACAGACTCTGCCACACAACGTATTCCTGAGCAAACAGTGCTTTGTGTCATAAACCATCTGGGGTGTCAGCTCCAAGGGCCACTCATCCAGCCTCCTCTGATACATTGGCAATGCTGAGGTGCASAACACAAACTTTTCCTCACTGCAAAATACCTTTTGCAAGGGTAAGGTGGATGCTGCCATCAGAGGAACGATGGCAGACACAAAATTTTGGCTAAAAGGGCGTTGTTTGCATTATTGCACCRAAGAAAACCACTGGGCAAAGAAGCTTTCTAAAACACCGGGATTTTCCTAAGGTGCCAGTGAAAGTGATACCCTTCATAATCTGGACAGTGCTCCCTTTCATATCAGAGCCTATAGTTGCAAAGCTAAGTGCCAAGCAGATGGTTGAAATCTGTTTTGTATAAGAAGTGTGTGCGCACACGCGTTTTTTTCAGATGGAGTTCTTTGTATTCATATTCAGGCCTAGGTTCCAGCCATCAAAACACTGGCACTGAAGCCATCATTAGCTGCACTTTAGACAACTGGCAACTAAGGTATTCACAGTTCTCCACAAAATGTTCGGCTAATACCTCCCAGATGCATAACTAAGGCAAAAGATCATCTTCTTGAATTGGTATCAGTGCTTTGGATGGCCTTTCAATAGACTGCACATGTATGTAGAAATCTATTGTACTTATCTCCTTTTGAAAATAATTCTCTGTTATGCTCTGAGTGTTTATAGCAGCTTTTAAAAACACAGGCTTCCACACCAAATTCTACCCAAATACAACAGCAGAAACTCCATTCATCTTGTTTTCATCTTTCTAAGAAACATCCAGCAGGAAATTCTGTAGGTAATTTTAAGATAAAGAATTTGTCATTCTTATCTGATAACCATTTAGCTTATTTAAAAAGTAAACATCAGATAGGCTCAGCTGCTCCAGAGGAGTCAGCTCCAGACAAGATGAACCTGTTCCTGCTACCCTGGACAACTCATGCACCTCACCTCCATCAATTCCTAAGTGGGTTGCTTATTACCACAAACAGCAAAACCAGAAATGCTTACCAGCATGGGGCTCTGCTGTCTGCCTGGGCTTCTCATGGAATCAGTGAACAGGTGACAATAATTTGCCTGGTGACAAATTAACAGAGGTCACACTTTGGAAAACTGGGGTTATCAAGCAAATGTATATTTGGAAGAAGGCATTTTTGTGCAGCAGTCTCTCTATAGGCCTTGCTGGCCACAACTGGGAATTAGTACCTTAGGAAACACACAGTTTCAAAACAAAGATTGATTTTCTGTGCAGTGCCAAGTCCACTAAGGGCCAGATGTTAGCTCTGGCATAATTCAGGTAAATCTTCATCAKGGCCATTCAGATCATTCTGATCTGCCAGGCATACTTGTTGTTTAGGAGAAAAAGACAGTTAACCTGTCATCAAAGCACAGCAACGGGGAACTCCCAAAATCCCCAATTTGCTGAAGCCTGCAGAAATCCCTCCTGATGCTTCAGAAACTYTGGTGACACTGCAACCCATGGGCGTTTGCTGCAGGTTAAGGAAAGTCAGGATTCTGCTCCTCACGAGTCACATTKTCATGCCATCCTGGGGGACTGGGGTGAAGAACACCAGCCTTTCTCATGGAGTTCAGCAGGACRTTAGTTAATTAATTAATTAGGCCTACATTTTTAGGATCTGACACTGAACTCCAGTGCTACTGAGCCYGAACACTCAGAATGAATGGGCACTTTTTTAAAGGATGCCTGGACCRGCCCTATCACAAAACAGGGCTTTGTGAGCACACTGCTGAAAAACTATGACTGAAGCACCATGGAACTGGCCTGATCATAATCCATTATCTTGAAAGTAATGTCACTCTGAAAAAGCYCATCAAAGAGAATAACTTAACACCTTAGTCATGATATTCAAAGGCAGCAGAGATGAAATCCACCCAGGACTACCTCGGTTTATACCCATTTTCTCAACAGTGTGTACTAAAGGATGCAGCACACAGCCTAGATGTAAAGCTACCTGCAGACCTCAGCACTTCAGCTCTACTCTTCCAGAGCATACACTTGGAAACGAGGAAAAAACTCACTAAAACAGACAGAGGAACTTTTAACGTGAACAAGAAAAGAATTCCTCCCTTTTAATAACGCTGTATCACTTTCTTMATTTCAGATCTCATTTAAAAAGCGGATGTCAAACATTTGGGGAAGAATCACGGCGCATTTTGTGTTCTGCAGTGGGGATTTTTGCTTTTAGGCTGGTTGGCTGGTTTGCTCACTGTGGCTGCCTACACTGCCACTTCCAGAGGAGTCTGTTCCTCACATCAATACTCTCCACGTGAACAATTCTTCCCTGCTCACCTCATGCCTGCTCCTTAGGTTATAAAACCTATGACGGCTCTGGTACACACAACTGAAGATGTTAAYGGTTTCCCAGGACCAAAGTTTACCTGTTAGCAGCACACACAGCTTCCCAATTACTGCTTAAGCACAGTAGGCACTGCTGCCCAACCCCAGCTATCCAAACCTGCCTCCAGGTAAGGAGCTGGTTTAGAAGCAACTCAGGTAACTGGAGGGTCTACAAACAGTGTTCCCTCCCAGCCCTCCACGATACAACTGTGGCTGCAAACATTCCTTTAATTTATTTTATTAATTATACTCCACAGTCCCTATTTTACATACTTAAGCGATTTGAATACTATAGTTCATCTTGCTAGAATGAGACCTTTAGAAATTATAATTGGACAGAGGGAAGTCTGTAATTTGCAGTTCTTAGGCTCTCAAGAAGGGAAAAGGAGGGTGTCTCGAGGTTAAAAAACAGGACTACCAGTCAGCATCGCTACTTTTTAAACTCACACATGCAAAAGATTTTGTGGCAGTGTTCCTCAGTTTACTCATCTATAGGTTGAGGCTAATCTCGCTTCTCAATCTAAAAAGCACAGAAATCTTCATGATTTGTATATCAATGCTTACCAAATGCTCTGAATTCCTAATCAAAAGACTTTACAGGAAGAATGAATCTATTATTAATAATATCAGTACTTCTAACAGTAAAGCAACTTCTCCATACATGCATCTGGAAAAAAAAAACCCAGCAGAAAGAGAATATCCATACACATATATTGCTCAATTTATAAATTGTTAAGCATGGCTTCAGGACTGAAATCTCATTCATGAACCATGCTAGGGATCTCTTACCTACTCCCTGTTTCTGAATTTTCCCCATACAAAGACACATTTATATTACTCTAAGCTCTAAGCACAAAGGCTGCTCTGTGGAATGGAAAGAAACCTTCTTTTTTTGTGTTTGTACAGTGACAAGCATAATGGGGTCCTGATTCAGGATGCCTGCACTCTACAAAAACACACTAAATCAATGACACTAATACACATGAAGATTATCTATAAAAGAGATGCATGGCACACTGCAGAGGGGCACAGCATTTTCCCTATAATTTGCCTGGCATTTCATGCAAAYGCCTAATGCACATCCCGAGTCACACAATTCATTTCAGACTTCAGGCAAGAACAGAAAAAGTGAGCAGAACTTACAAAACATAAGCAAAGGAGGAGAGCCTTCCACTGAGAAATTCCGCCAAATTCTAATCTCAGTTGTAAAACCAGAATCAGCCCRATGTTCATGGGGTTTTGACAAAGATGAGAACCAGTAGCCTTCTTTAAAACGCACCATAAATTTCTACTTCAGTGTCCAAAACCCAGGAGCAAAAAACAAATCAAAGCCTGAACCTGAAGAGAGAAATGTATTTTCCGTGTCCCTGTTATATTCAAATTCAAAAGCCTAGATATTTTTAACAGACATGGAAAAAAAGAACTATTTGGCTTTACTCAGCAACTGCAGAAGGAAACTGTACCAAAAGAATAATGTTGCATGTTCTGTTTTCAGTTGATTTCATTTAGCCTTTCAGTTCTATTTCAGTTATGTTTCATTTAGCCTATTTTTTTTTTTAAATAATCATCATGTTTTGGTGATTCACATTTCACACCATCCCAGGAACAAGTCATGTAAATACAACACAGCAAAATGACCCAGTTTGTTAATAGACAGGCAAAACGGGTAAGAACATCCTTCCCTCCGCCCTTTCCAACCATCACCTTCCCACACATCTCATGTCTATCCAAAAAAGCCTCTGCCCTGGTGAGGCCATGGTATCAAAACTTAGGGATAAAACCCAATGAACTGAAACCTCACTAATTCTTGGGAAAAGATGTTTTACAAAGTGAATGCAATGAGGACACTAAGGGAATTTATCTGGAAGCAGAAGACTTCCCTGCAGCCTGACACAGCACAGAACCACAGCTCCCTCCCAGCACAAAGCTCYGCTCGAGGGCTTTAGTCCTAACCCAGGCAGGCCATCCCTAAAGGTCAGAGGACACCACATTTTTCCTGCCCTCCATCACACATTCTATTAAATCAGGCAATACTTCCAAATTTATAAAAATGGTGTGCAGAGATGCACTCAGGTCTTTCAGCCCAGATGTCTTTTACTGACGAATTTTACTTCATCACACTAAAGATGAGTTTTAGCTCATCCCACTCTGCTGCAGCGTAGCCCCTCCATGCCCCCAGCAGGCTCCCCAAACCACGGAGGGCAAACACAAATCTGCGCGGATGGGCGCGCACGCCGCCGACATTCCGGGAGGCTCGCTGCTTTAAACCGCAAAAAATACCAGGTGAAATATTTCCATGTGACTACGGCAAAAAAAAAGCAATAAAAGCATTAAAAATTGTTTAGAACCACTACTATTTTCATTCATTTTGGTCCTCTTTTCTGGCAATGGTGAGTAAGTCCAGCTTGCTGTCAGATACGTTAACTTTGGCCATGCCCAACCTCAGGGATGAATCAATGGAACTTGGGTCAGTTTTTCCATTCCCAAATTCCTAAAACAATTAAGCCCAGCACCAAAGAAACCAAGAGGATGACAAACTGTATGGGTTTCTCTTTACATGAATTACATTCCTAGGGCTTTTTCCTCTAGAGCTACAAAGGTCCATGAAGAACACTAGATGTAGACAATGCTCTTAACTACAAAACCAGCACGTATCTCTCCCACAAGTTCCTCACCACTAAAAAGAATTCTGAGTATTCACACAAGAAAATTAAGTATCAATTCACTCTGCTTATATTTTTGCCCCCAAATGTAACAAAATTATGTTATGACAGAAACAAATGAGTAATGATAAAACTATAATAAAAACACAAAGAAAATTAGCACTAAGGCAACATTTTGTGGTATATTTAGGTCTAATAGCAGTCAGACACCCACACCCCAGGGAAAAAAACACAGCCCAAGAAACTGAAGACAGTCTATATGAACTTGAGAAAACACAAAAGCAGAACTGCATGGCAAAACAAAATAAAATTATTATAGATCTCAAAAAGCATATGCCAAAATGAATTTCAATACTTGGTCTTTAAAAAACATGAAGTATGAAATCTGGAATACTAAACATAAATTTAAAATACTAAACATAAATTTTAAAAATAGCAAAATATAAATAYAATTTAAGAATTGAGAAATGCTACCTGATTAATCCCACAGTACTTTTTAGGGAAACAAGGTCAATATAACTTGAAACTGCCAAAGCAAGCCACAAGCTTTTCCTCATTTTCACTTTACCTCTCAGTCCCACAAGTCAAAAATAATATCATCATGTTGGAATTATTTTTTTTCTYTAAACGAGGTGACAAAAAGACAAGTTCAAGAGAAGTGCCAAGCCAGATCAAAACCAGGACATTGGAAAATGTTTGCCAATTTCTTTCAAAACAAACAGCTCCCCCAATACCATGGGAAGCACCTGAACTTCATATCAACATCTGATAATTCTAGCAAACTGAATTCAACGTTTCTTTCTTAGTCCATTTAAAACAATTGAATAATTAAATTTCACACCTATCCTAAAAAGAGACAGGCAGCTTCTCTGAATTACTCCTGTACACCTCACAATTTCCATCCACTTCTCACATTCTTTTCAAGTCCCATGGCCCCTGCGA
This sequence comes from Cardinalis cardinalis, assembly GCA_014549065.1. NCBI lineage: Eukaryota > Metazoa > Chordata > Aves > Passeriformes > Cardinalidae > Cardinalis > Cardinalis cardinalis. The sequence continues at coordinate 382,153 of JACDOX010000254.1, forward strand.
GCAGCGCTGGCTCGCTAAAACTCTTCCAGAACCTCGTCTGAATTTGCTGTCTCCCAACAGCTACCCAGCACGGAACCCCACGCTGGCCCAAGGACACSTGGGCTCAGGAACAGCTTTTGGGGACTCCTGCCTTCCCAGCTGGCACAGACAGGGTGACCAGGGCTGGGCGTGGGGGYGATGAGCGGTGTCTCCAGCGGAGGCTACGGCGCCTTGGGCTCGCCGTGGCGCCCCTGGGACCAGCCTGGCCAAGGCCACTGGAGCAAGGCAGCCCCTCTGGAGGGTGTGGGAGAGCCGAGACAACACCATCACCCTCGGCTYGGGGCGTGGGTGAGGACTTGGTGGTGGTGGTGTTTTGACAACGGGGCCGTGGGAGGAGATGGGAACGGGACAAATGCCACCAGTAAATCCCCGCGCCTGCCAGCCCTCTCCCGCTGGCCTGAGCCACCCAAAGCTCCAGAGAAAAACAGCCCAAAGCTCCAGAAGTTCTGGTTTGGGCRATTCAGTAATGTGACGAGATTTGCTTACTTTGCAGCCTGTGGGTTTTAACATACTCACGTACAACATAATTGTACCTTTTGTAGGAAGGAGACTTCACAAGTCTTCCACATTTGATAAAAATCCATAAGAACCTTAAGAGAGAAATTCTCTTCGCTTTTAAGGATGCTACTTGTTAAGCAACAAACTCCTTGCCATCATCAGAGAGGCACTACAGCTATTGATTAATTGCTGTGAGCACTTCTTTTTTCTTGACTACAGTAGCAGAATTCACAGGCATTGAATATTTCCAGTCTGGTAAAGCACAACAACATTTTTCCCCTTCCACTCCTGAGTTAATTATGCTATAACCAGGCCCAAGCAAGAAATTAACAAAATAAAATAAAACTGAAAGTCAAGAGGATGTCAGACTGACTTCTGCAACAGTTGTGAAGGCACAGGTATCTCACACAAACATAAAGTTACCCTATAATTCAAGTCCAGTATGAACAGCATGCRAAGAAACTGTAACTGTACCTTGGGAGGAGACACTCTTTTTCCTGTATAAATACTGTTTGAAGTGTATTTCATACACCTACAGATATATCACACTGCACAGACACATATTGCTATCCTATCAGGCAGCTTCACATTTAAGTAACTCAACCAGATACTCTGTGCCTTCTAAATGATAAAGCCATAAATGCTCGTTAAAGCTCCCCGAGAGGCAGTAAATATTTTGTAAACTAGTTATATATTTAAGATCTCTGGACAGAAAGAGAAGGAAAAACAATTCCTCGCCCATGTAAAGGTACCAGTCAAACACACTACGCACATAAACACCGCAAGATGCTTGGTGGGAGACTGTGTATGTGTTTGTGTGTGTTTTAATTAACTCCTTGAATGCATATGATGAGCCAGCCACCCAGAATTAGTAATGCCAAACTCCCAATTTGATTCAAATGCAATGAATACAACAGTCGAATTGTGCAGGCTGGTGTGTCACTCATCAGCTCTCTCATTTGGGCTTTTGCCTTCCAAGATTAGTTCACAATTTCAGCAACTGGTAAATTATTGAGATGTTCATTAAAATCTGTAATCTGTAACAGTCAACTTCTTCCTAGCCAAGCATAAGCACAACAAATTAAATTAGTGCATGCAGGACGTTAATGAATAGTCTGCAAACGCATTAATTCCTTCAGAATTATCTCAGGGAAATAAAACTGTTCATTTTTGTCACTGCGAAAAACCAGTCTCTGCAACTTTACACTGGCACTCTATCTATTCTTCAAATCCCAGACCCCTAGAACCATGAACTGAAGCAATCAAGTCCTTTTCCCAAAATGTCTCAATAAAGTTAAAAGATATTCAGCTCGATAGTAATCTYTGAAATGAAAGAATCTACTTCTACAGGTAGATTTTAGCAGAGTGGGACAGCGTTCTGAGCAAGCCGAGTAACGGAAAGGTGTTATTCTTTCTCCAGAATTCTCAGCAAATGCAGCAGAATAAAGCTTTTTGGGTAACTTTAGCTAAGAAAAGCACTTAGGAATACGCAAAGTTTCCTTTTAAGAAAATGACTTCTCCATTTGACAGTGTTGGTACAACCCCAAAATAAATTCAGTGGGAGTCTGAAATGACTCGTGCAGCGCAGCAGTAAAGCAGCTAAGTATATTTTTCTCCTCCCAGCAGAGGCTTGCTTTACATCCCTGAGCCTTTCCCTTCTCCAAGCTATTCAGTGGAACGKGGAAGGCTCCGAGAGCACGCCACCGGTGACTGCCAACGTTGAACTTGTTCCACTGTCCCCATCCCCACTGCTCCCATCCACGCCTTTTGTCTTTCCCAGCTCTGCCCTTTTCCCCTCCTGAGGCTCCAACCCACCCGTCCTTCTTCCGCAAGCACTGCATGCCGCTTCACCTTCCACTGGCATGTTGAAAATAAAGAGGGAAAARAGTGAAGGAAATAATGAAGAAGAGAAAGGATGTCACTCTGTCTGGGTGCCTAGCATAGCCTCTCTCCCAGCCTACAGAGAAATGTAAATATGCTGTCATTAATTTGGGTTTCAGAACATTCCATACACTAGGGATATTGTTAAGCAGTCACTTTATCTATTTTTCATTAATCAGATTTTATTAAGACATTAAAACTTTACGTTGGGCATTTCTGAGTTTTTATCATCCTGTAAATTTCCCAGCTGTCCGCGATGGTTCCGGCTGCATTGTCTCTACCTTGCCCTCAGTGAAGYAAACTTTCTTTCTATTGTGGCCAGACATGTTATATATAAGTATAATGACCCAACTTAAAAAAAAAGGAAAAGAAAGAAAAAAAAGAGAGAGAAAAATCAAACAACAAAAGACTTATTCTTTTCAAGACCTTTAGAGCCAATGCAGGGTGCCACAGGCGCTCACACAGCACATCCCAGAAGTTCCCCTTTCCCTGTGAAACACACGGAGTGCATCCCAGCTCTAATATCTCCCCACAATGTTGCTGCAAACATCATCCCCCTCACCGTACGCATTCGGATGCTCCTCTCAATCAGGMAGCCGAACAACCACAAACAGAAATAAAGGCGTGCAAGGAACTTCTCAGGGAAGGACGAAAATCCTCACAATTTTGACACGGTAATTAATTATACATGTTAATTCACAAAACCTACTGCAATTTACCAGTGGTGCTGAATAAATTAATGAGCGTTTATTTGTCTGATACCGAGGATCATTTTCATTCCAAGTGCGTGCCGTAAATTCCCCCTGCTGATGGCCACAGACACAGAAGAGAAGCCCCCTGAATTCAGCTCTCCTCAKCTGGGGTGACTGAAAGTTTCTCAAGTGTTTGTAGTTCACTGAGACACACAGAAACCTCACAGGAAAGACAACGGGGAACGAGGAGCGACCTCCTGAGAGACACACGGGTGCTCTGAGATCTGAGCTGCAAACAACTCTGCCTGACAAACCTTCCCCTCCTTGTCATTTGCTGCTCGAGTTCAAAACCGAGCAGTGGGAGACGGGTCATAGTAACAGAACTGAAGTGGGACACGCTGCTGCGACAAGCTGGACGCCAAGAGACCGCAGAAATGTGCTCCAAGAACCGTGCTGACTGARAACCCAAGGGAAGAACCTGCCATAACCATCCAGAAAGCAATGATCTGTGCGTCGTGCACACACACACTTGCACAGAGAACTCTGCGGGCGTTGGTGGGGCTGAGATCCCTGTGCAGGAGGAAGYGTGTCCTCGTGGCTGCTCCCTGACAAACACACTCGTATGACATGGACAGTGCCTGGGTCTGCGTGTGTGTGTGACTGTAGTCAAACACACACAGTGTAAACAAACGGTAATGATTAACAAAAACACTGGTCTCTATCCCCCAATTTCAACTGCAGAGGGAAAATTGTTTAAAAGAAAATAATTTCCAAAAGATTGCACGTCCTGAGGTTCATTTTTATTGCTTCCCATTTCTGCCGCTTGCTATTATCTGCATGGCAAAAGGAGAGCAGCGTATTGATTATTTAACTAGAATGTTTACAAGAGCAAAGCTGGGATCTCTGAAAATGAAACGTATGCCTGGGGAAAAAAAAAAAAAAAAAGAAAAAAAAGAAGGGAGTAGAGAAGCTCATTCTAAGGATGATGGTTGCCCCAAATGACTTGTTTATATATAAAATTTATATAAATATCTATATTTATAATGCAGAGAGACTTTAGCTAAAAAAAAAAAGTCCCCCAGCAGGAAAATGAAAGGACTTCTTTCTGCTTCAGAGAGTTTACAAGCATTGTGTGCATCACGAAGTTCAAAGAATAATCAAAATCGCTCGCTTAYAAATTTCTATGTGCAAACTTAGTGAGGCACATGAAATACATGGATCTATCGATTGCATGAAAAAGACAAGTACATGAGCATGATGCCAGATCAAATTTGACATCAGAAACAGTAACAGTTTCCTCAGGTAGTTGAACTAAGTTAATGCAGCGCACGTGAACAAAACCAATTTTGTCCTGTTATTGTRATGCTAACAAGCCGAAGGAAAACGCCAAGTATTCCAGGTCTGGAAAATTAACTGCATTAAAGACAACCTTGGAGTAGAGCAACCTAGCCAATTTCACTTTCTAGTAAGGAAGCGGTCTAGTTTCAGAACAAGGATTGAAAGTGTTAAAATAGTTCTTTTCTGCATTTCCAAATTTTAATTTTCTCTGATCTTTTAATTCAAGTGTTCTTTCCTGTCCTTCCTTTGCATGCGTGTTCCTCAGCCCACTTAAAATGTTTTCATCTTGCCTTCTTTTCTATGCCTTTACTATCAAATTCAGGAGGTTTGAACGATGAACAGCTTGACTTAGCATATTTTTAACCAGCTGGTCTAGCACCTAGCTTGTATTGCATAGTCAGATACAACCAAATGTTTATACAGGAGGTAGCTTTCACGAAGATGAGAAAAACCTCAGTAAGGCGCATCCTGGCATTCTTTCATTTACTGCTTGGAAATGAAAGTTTGGGTTGTTTACTGCAGCCGCACAAGGGGCTATTAATAACCTCTCAAGAAGAAGCCGGAGGGGAGGGATGCGGGACCATCAGCGCGCGGACCTACGAGAGCCTGAGAAAACGCTTCCCAACATCTCGGGAGAACCAGACCGTATGAAATAAGGACCGAACTCTCGGAGGTCGCAAGCCACCACCAGTGACAGCAAAAACTCGATTCCAAGCAGGGAAGGCTCCTGTTTCGGGCAGGGGGAGTCGGGCACATCTACGTCACACCCGAAGCCCGCTCGTCATCCCCAGACCCGGCTCCTGACACTCCGCGAGAGAAGCGACGGCCAAAACTTGGAGGCAAGAGTTTCACTTTTTCCCTTCGGTTTGTGTTTTCCTTCCCCCCCCCCCCTCAGGCAGAAAGATGTTCTCCTCCTGACGGAGGGCTGCGATGTTAACTCGCCTAAAAATAATAGCTCCTGCTAGATCAACAAAAGGTCATGTGCTCGGCACAGCGCCTTCCCAAGTTTGACGGGAGCCTGGGGCTGGAAGTTGGAGGATGCCCGGGAGCCCGGCCGCCACCGGGCATCCTCGGAGCGCTCGGCCGGGCTCCGCTCGGCCGGAACAGCGGAGGGTGAGCGGCAGCAGGGCACGGCAGCTCCGCGGCCCCGAACAAAGCTGAGTGCCGCCCGGGGCCGGGGGCTGGCGGCGGCCGCCACCGCGGGCACTGGCACGGCACCGGGGGACGCGGAGGAGGGAGCGCAATCCTCTCCCTCCTSCCGGCCTCCCGCCCGAGTTGCGCGCCCGGCCCCGCGTGTCCGTGTGCCCGCTGCCCATCCGCGCACACGCGCGCCGGCAGGCGTGCTCGGATGAATTAAAAAAAAAAATAACAGAAATAACAGTGCAATAACAAACAAAGCACGAAACAGAACGGGAGGGAAAAAAAAAATAAAAAAAGGGGAAGAGACACCCCCACACGCAYACACACACCCCCGCCCCAACAACTCGACTCACCTTTCAAACTCCTGAGGTAAATCAGGGTCAGTTAGCATGCTGGAAAAGCACAATTTCCCTTTGTCACAGCAGCCACCTATGGTCGCCTCCAACTGAACCTGTCAAGTGAGTCCAAACCTTCTAAACCGATTGATTTTCTCTCTCGCTCGCTCTCTCCCTCCCTCCCTCTCCCTCCCTCCCTCCCGGCTCGCTCGCTCTGAGCGAGGGCTCCTTGACCAGTCTCTTAAAGGGGCAGCGCGCTCGCAGCGCTCCGCTCCGCGCCGCTCCCCCCGCCGCGACCTCCGGGGGCCTGTCCTTCCCTCGCAGCCCGCCGCCAAACGGGAAAAGTCAACTCCTTCGGTGTCCTAAAAACACGCGGAGGGGTGGAGGGGATAAAGGGGGGTGGGGGGGCGGCGGGGGGAGGAGGGGAAAAAAAACAAAAAGCAGTCCGACAATCCACCTAAAGCGGCGAACCAGGAGCAAATCCCCTGCGCTGAGGAAGATCAGTGGAGAAAGAAGATAAAACAAGAGCAGACTGATTGAATGGAAACAGTTATCAACTCCCCTATTTCAACTCCGAGAGAAGAGATTAAACACATAAAAATGTTACCAAAGGCATTTGTGCTCCGAAGAATTTTCATTCCTTTCCCCCCACCCTTCCCGGTCTCTGGCTTTCTCTCTCCCTCTTTCTCTCTTTGGGTAGGGGAAAGAAAAAAAAAAAAAAATCACCCGCACAACAATCAGGCATTGTTCTGAGGGAAGAAAAGCAACTTTGACAGATTGAAATATAGCAGAGGCCCCTTCAAGGAAACCTGTAAACAACTTGTCACTCACTCTGTCGGTCTCACTGTTAGCTCTTGCTTTCCACAAAGTGCTGCGAACCGTCCTGGCAACAAACCCAAAGTTTCCTCAGCTCCAAACTCCATCAAACAGCCCYGTTGTGTGCAAGGGAAAAGGTAGCCACATGCCAAAACAGCGGGCGCGCACCCGAACGCACACACACGGATGTTCAAACAACAACAAAAATAAACTTTCCGTTCATCTGCTGGGGCTTTTCTCGTTTAATCACACCCCTCTTTTTCCCCCCAACTCTCCGGGCGAACAGTAAAGCCCCTGGGTCGCGCTCCCTGCCCAGACAATCGCTGATAACAAGGTGGACGAGGCGCGGAGCCCCTGGGCTGCCTGGCGGAGCGCAGCACTCCAGTTATCCCGACGGGAATCTGCCGGGCCGGGAAGGCAGGGATCGGGATCGGGCCCCCGACACCCCGGCCGGGAAGGCAGGCAGGCATCGGGATCGGGCCCCGGACACCCCGGCCGGGAAGGCAGGCAGGGATCGGGGCCGGGCCCCGGCATCCCCCGCATCCCGGCCGGGCACCGGCGCATCCCTGGGCGGGCACGGCGCTCCGCGGGAACGGGGCAGCCAACGGGAGAACTCCCGAGCGAGCCGGGGCCATCAGCCGGGGCTGCTCTGCCCGGCCCGGGCCCGGCCTGGCACCCAACTCCCCGCAAGGGCCGGCAGGGGAAAGGGGGGGAAAAAAAAAAAGAGAGAAAAAAAAAATGGGGAGCCCTGTTCTTCCGCACACACGTGCGCACACACCCACGCGGGAGCACGTATCTATACCCCATTCTTTCCAGTTCCCCTGCCCTCATTCCTCTCTCTCTTCCCCCCCGCTCTCATCTGCAGCTGGACAACATTAAGGGCCTTACAAACCCACGTGGCTTTGACCCCACAGCAGTTTGACTAGGTCCATTGCCACCCCTCTCATCCCTGCCTCCCAGTGGCACGGAGACGGCAAGTTTACTTTTTGAAATATACACAYATATTTGCACGGAGCATCCATAAAACTTCCAACATTTTCGTGCCCGCTGGCTTAAGAAAAACGCCAAAATAGAAAAGGCTTATTATTTTTAATATCCAACAGCTCCACTGTTTAATTTGCTGCTCGGTGCACATGTTAGAAAGCAGCAGGCTCACGCGGAGGCCGGCCAGCCCAGCGCTGGTTATTATAAAGGCATTGCCAGCTGGGAGCCGGGGCTGCTCCTTTCATCCCCAGGAGCAATCCCACTCCCAAGTCGTGCTCATCAGCGTCGGCAGCGCCCGGCCCGGCCCCGGCACACAGCTTTGCCCAGGCACAAAGGAGATGATGGGCAGAGGCRCCTCCAGCCCGCCTTCCCCAGCCGCTCCTGGCATCAGCGAGATCCCCTGGCTCCTCACCGCGGGGCAGGGCAAAGCAGCTCCCTTCGGCAGCCCCCAGCAAAGAATATTTTCCACAGAGGTCCCTTCATGGGAGCCTGACAAACCTGTTAATGCCTACACTGATTTTTCATTTGATTTTAGTGGCTATCCCTTTTAGGACAGCCAAGGCAGCAGATGATTAAAAGGAACAATTCCAAATACTTCCTCTTTCATCTGAGGGTCTCAAACCACGTTAAGTATCGCATTACTCCTCTGCAGGTAATAAATATAATTAGGGCCGATTCCAAAACTTTATTTGTATTGAAAAGTATCTCACTCTGCAGGGGCTCCATTCAAATCAGCAAATCTCTGTGTGGAGTAGGAGGCTACTTAGTAAGAGAATTTGGCCTCAAATAAGGAAACTGAGATGCAGGCAGGCTTAGTAGCTTGCCCAAGTTGACACAGTTAGCCAACTCCAGCAAAAGGATGAAAAACAAAGACCCCACATGCCTCGCAGTCAACAACAGCCCTTATGCTGCTGAAACATACATATATATTTTTTAATATATTTGTGTGTTTGAGCTTTTTCCCCCCACAGATTTTTTTTTACTTTGACTGTTTTGTTTAAAACACGCTTMGTTTCTGTATTCCCGTTCTGTAGGGCCCCTCTTCTTGGTGTTTCACTTTCCCYTTGATGCACCACTGCCCATCCTTAAATGCTGCTCCTGCTGTCCCAGCCCTTGCTTTGCCTCTCCTCACACCTGGCCCTGGGAGGAGTTCACAGAGGGAAGCTACACAGAAGCCACATCTGGAAGAAAATGAGGCCCACYTTTTATTAAAAGAGGTATAAATCTGGAGCATTTGGGTAGAACCATACTTTGCATGCCAGCTCCATTCAGCTCTARCCCCACATCCTTTTACCAAGCCAGCTCCACAAGTGCCCTTCTCCCACCATGTCCTTCCTCTGTCTGTTCTGTGTTTACCCCTCTCCCCATATCATTTCCCCCCTGAACTTTTGCAGGACAATGATCACACACCCCCCAGGCTGGTTTTATCCCCAGCACACTGGGGCTCCTGGTTTGCTGGCTCTCAGCTRATACGATTATAAACCAAAGCAGCCACCATCAGCATCAGGAGTTATAGAAGAAGACATGGGCTAGACGAGGAAGAATCATWTTAAAAGGARGAAAAAAAGAAAAATAAAAGTGCGGGAGAGAAAATGAAGATAACTGAGCAAAAGGGAGAGCTGAGAAAGGGACAGGAAATGGAAGAAAGAAAGGAAATWGAGATCTCTCCCCTGAATGGTTCTGACATGAACTCTTCTTTTACTTAACCTAGTTTACAATTACTCCTAGCCCAATAAACTTTGTGCTCAAGTACCTTCTTCCCCATTACATTCATTTTATGTTTTCTGCAAGTACTGAGCTCCCRCTCCCAGATGAGTGGGGTCAAACAGAGCAGTGTCCAGAGAGGAGAAAAAAACAACTTGATGTTGCTGTTGTAGTAATTCTGTATTATGGTATCCTTGTCCTACACTGGATTATATGGATAATATATATATWWCTGCAATATAGACAGTTAAGGATGGACTTTATGATGATATTACTTTCTCATAAGAAGTTCAACTGCAATTGCAAGATGGAGAAAAGGCAAGTTAAGTGGTTTGAGGGAATCTTGAAACCCTCCYGAAAATCATTTCATATTGACTTTTAGCTTGCTTTTTAGAAATTGCCAGAACATGTCAGAAAGTCTGCTAGCACATCAGAGAGGGGAAAAACTGAGAAATTCGGATAAATAACCACCGAGAAAGAAAAAAATGTACATAACATGCAACTGTCCAGTTTTTAACATAAGAAATTTTATCTCGTTCTGAAACTTTTGACCACTAACAGGAAGCTCTGGTGGCCCTTTTTACTGAGTGGGTGGTAGTTCCAAAACCCACTGACAACCTCCAGCATCCACCTTTAATGCTCACAGTTCTTTCTTCTCAAACTGAGAATTCAGACAAGTTCAAATGACTTTAACTGATGAGAAAAATGAACAATTCAGTGAATCTGTATTTCTCTTGCTTTGCTTTCATTAAGGGGTGCCCAAATAAAAAAGGCCCAGGAAAAGAGGACAATTTGGGTTGAGCTAAAAAAATCAGCTCTGATTTTTATTTGGATATGGGGACACAACTGAAATCATAAACTCCTATAAGAATTTTTGTGCTTAACTGATTTTTTTTTGCTATTGTGGTTCTCCAATTCAAGAAGTGAACCAAAAAATCAATTATCCACCCAGCTCAAGTTAGAAATCTTGTAACTCTGGAATATTGCACAGGCAGAGTCCTCAAGTCTTTACACAAGCATACTGGAAGAAGGAAAACCTTAAATGAAACTTTTTTTTTTTTAAATCCTTAAATGATATCATTTCAGTCTAGTGCCTTTGGCAGATACTGCAATACTGTAAGCAAAGGAAGATCTGGGGTAGGGGGGAAAAAAGAGCTTTTTGGGTTTTGTTATTTCCACTGTAGGTTTTAATAACAGAGACCTACAAAGTCCAAGGCAACGTAAGATGTTCCACAGAACGATTTACTGGAAAATTCTCACAGAAAATATGCAAAACTCTGAAGATCCTAAATGGATTTTCTTTTTTAGGCACACACTCCAAACAACTGCAGCACTAAGGATGAATCCGTAAGACKCCTAAGAAAGGGTGTTTGCAACACACTATGGGAGAGTGGAGGGAGATGGAGCGGGGCTGATGCATTTATTATGAAAAATATCTTGCAAATAACGAGTGCTTCCTTCAGAGCATGGAAATGTTTAGCTACAATGCAGCTTGGATCATATGCCTAGGAACAGATTTTTCCTTCCAGTGTGCATGCCTAGCTGCCATTTCCATTAATGGGAATTAAGTACATGTGTCAAGAGGAGAAGTTAACTCTTAGAAATAAAACTAATCTACGCCTTTTTTAAAAGAATGTAAATGCCACATCAGGCATGTTCAGTGTTGGCAAAACTGAATGCTGAATATAGTATAGCAAAATCTGAGAAGGAGAAGGCGGTCTGGAGGACTGAAATTTCTGTGCTATTTAGAGTTTTTCAATTTACTGCATTTCTTCAAGGAAAAGTAAAACCATCTCATTTGTAAGTGGGAAGCCCTCATTTATCAGTTATTCACTTGCACTTTTAGCAAGGCCCTACCATCTGCAACCCTCCCTGTAAAAAAAGGACTGATGCTACCCTTAAAAAGAAATYTGAACCTTCATCTAAATTCAAACTTCCCTGAATATTACAATAAAGTCCCTATTTATTTTTTTAAAGGAGGCTGAAACTCACTCTTTTATCCTGTCCACTCTGAATCAGCCAGGCTAAAGGAATCTCAACATTAATATATTTTCAAACTATAATATAGGTAGGGATTTTCAGAAATTAAAATAGTACATGTAAACACATTGAAAATTAAATTASATGTCTATTTTAGCAATAAGGAACTTTTAATTGTAAAACCAAAAAATATTAGTGAGGTGGCACAATCCTGGTTTTGTGTTGTGTGTGGCTCTCTCACTCTCTCAACTCCCTCTATTTTCTGGGTTATTATTGTTTTATTATTTCTGTATACAAGGTCTCSCTACTATTTGTCTTAGTATCCTTGGTCTGCACAGGAGCCCTTTGAAAGAAAATTAAACAAAACCAGGACCATTTAAAAAAATAGCCATAAAAATAGAGAGCATACCCATGGATAGGAACTGTGATTGAAATTATTAAGAAGATAACTGGATTTCAAATTTACAGTTCCTCATTAAGGTTCTGTGTGCCACCACACCCAGCATGCACAGGGACTCCCAGCCAAGGGAATGATCCCTTCTTCTCCTGGTGCTTGTGCAGAGAGAGCAGGGGCTGATAGAAACCAAGACTTAACAGGCAACGTCAGCTTGTGAGCCTGAGTCTCCTAAACCCACAGCTCTGGTCTGTTTGCAATGGTAGAGGATGARCCTGAGTATCCCAAACCCACAGCTCTGGTCTGTTTGCAATGGTAGAKRATAAWWGTGGAGCCGATTCCATTTGCAATGGTGGATAATAATGGTGGAGCTGATTTCCAGTGCACTGAAACTGAGATCTCCCTGCTCGACCCACTGGGCCTTTCTCCATGGCTCTCRCAGTGCTTATGCCACCACATCCTCATCACTCCCACAACAACAATTCTGTCTCTTTTTTTGACTGATGCACTGAACCAGGTTAGTCATCCCTTTTTGTCTCTGTATTTCTAACCCCACTCTGCTCTGCTCTAACCTGTACACCCAGGGCTCTGGGTTTGAATCAAACAGCTTTGCTTCCATGGATCATCAAGCAACATGCAACCAGAAGTGCAAGGCTGTTTTTGGAACAGTCCACATCGCCCAGAAATGTGTTTTGTGAAGGCATTCCAGCCTTCCCCTTGTGGTCATGAGGTTTGCTCTGGTGTTTGCCATCCAGATTCTCCACACCCACACCCACACTGACTGTCTGCTTCCCTTGCTAGAAGTGGTTTCCCTGGAGTGCCCCTGCAGTCACTTGTGACACTTTTAGCACAGAGCTGCAGCCACCCTGAGCTAACCAGATTGAACTCTTTGCAGGTGTGCACGACTCAAGCTGAGTTTAATTCATGGTTGCCCTCCCTTAACTGGATTGCAAAAAGTAGCAAAATAAAGTTCTTTCAAATAATATGACCATTAGGTATTCACTTTTTACTGGGGGAACAGTGAAGAATTAGGCCTTTTCTAAGAAATACTCTCTATCTGAACCAGTTTACAGTTTTGAATGCAACTGCAATTAGAGAACACAAAAGGAGGTACCATTCCTACCTTCTGTAAACTATCTATTCTATTCTCTTTTAGTCTATGTAATCATAAGGAGTCATGTAACTGCTATCTAGAAAGTGTTTCATAAATAGAAATACCAAAATGTCAAATTCAGAACATATTTGGAACTATATTCCTTTCTAGCATGCCATGCGTGAGACCCCTACATTATGTATACAGTCTGTGATAAGATAAATACAAATCGGTGTTTATTAAATGGAGTCAATTGATATTTAACTTGTTATAYGAGTCCCTGTGAAGATCAAACTCTAAATTAAGCAGTGATTCTAATGCCATTAAATGCAAGGGAAGGAGATGTGAAACACRTTGCCATCTTACACCTTGAGCAGTGATCAGCAATCAATGAGAATGCAGAGTTACAGCTCACTTAGAAAGTTACAAAAGCATATGTAACCCTTAATTTATTTTAACGGGGCTCTGATGAAGTTTCATAAGTGATTTTCCACTTCTGAGTAAGAGCAAAAATCTCAACTCCTACTTTCAGCACACAGACTTCAATTCAGCCACTATTACAGAGAAATAAACACCTAAGTATGGCATAAAGCAGAGCAATGGCTTGTTATTGCTCTTTCTATGGAGGCTTAACTCTTGCTCCTCATCTCTCATTACCTGGGACAGAAACATTGCCAGGGTGGAATGCTAAAGGCCCCTGGGAATGCTTTTGTGCCTTGTACGGGGAAAAACAGAGAAAATACTGCCACAGAGTCCTGAAGCATAAATATGGGAAAATCAGAATATCTGGGGACCCTCTTCAGAAGCCCTAATGCAGCCCAGGCCCAGGGCTGACTGCTTTCTAGTACCAATTAGCTGCTAAGACAGATCTTCAACACTTGCCATTGAGGTATATTCCGAATATAAAAGAATCAGAAAGGAGATATAAAAGAATATAAAAACACAGGAAAAAAACCCCAAACACCACTGGACTGAGGCAAACAGACATTCATTAAGATAAAAATACAAAGAAGTTTCTCAGGAATGTTTATCAAAGAAAATTTATGTCATAAATTTTCCTCTGCCTGGAGAAGATCCAGAGCTGAGTGTCTCTTCTCTTGCCATGTAACATTGTACTGAATCCAGACTGCACATTTGGTCACCCACTTTTTGCTTTCAATAACATTTTCTATTTCTAATGTGGCTTTTGTTTTGTTGTACAAAGTTTAATTTCTCTTTCTTTTCGATGCATTTTCTTTTTGTCATTATTTCAGAGCTGTGTTAAAGTAATTAGTGACATGATGCCAAGGACTGAAGCACACAAGCAACCTAAATATTTTGATTCACTGAGAACGCAGTCCGTAATTTACAAAGTGCCTGACCCCATCCAATAAATAAAATAAAATAAATTAGACAGCTTCTGAATGCTAACGGTCTGAGCCATACAGAGGAAAACATCAAAATGCAGAAATGCCACCACACCAGATACAAGACAGTCTTTTAACACTTTTTCAAGAAACGAAATCACATTTGTACTTACCTTTTTACCATGTGCCCCCAGAGGATCATTTCCCTGGCAGCTGTGGCCCTTTTGGGAGCCATGTGGTTCAGCCTCTGGGCAGGGGCTCCACCAGGGACAAGGGCACAGGTGAAACTTGTTCTCTTAAGGAAGGCTGAGCCAGCCACAGATTGGCAGCAGGTGCTGCCAGAAGTGCAGATTGGGTGAAAATAAAAGGAGGAGACAGCTACTTTCTTCTTCTTCAGTTTTTTSTTTGTTTGTTTGTTTTTTAACTGGCCTTGACTTTTTCATTTATTTTACAGCTTGCCATACATCTTTAGGAAGGGTCCCCATATTGCAGCCACAGTTAAAAGCTGCTGTGTGCAGCCAGGACAGGCATTTGGCACAGAAGCAACCACACAGAGCCTTGTGCCTATAATCTGTAAAAAGATCACAGCTTTTAGGGTGATTTGTGGGCCGTGACACACAGGGCCACAAAAACATGACTTTGCCAGGATTTGTGTTTCATTGCATGAAAAAAAAAAAAAGAGTGCATCACTTAATAAAGCAATTTTTTCTTATGTTAGTTTGAAAAATCCCTGCTGAATTGAAGTGAGGACTCTGCCTCAGACAGAAAGTGCAGCCTGATCACAGTAAGGGTCAGGTGTGCATTATTTTATCTCCCAGGTATTTCAARCAAGGGGGCCCAGGCTGGACAAGTGTTCTGTAAGGAGGGGGGAAACTCATTGCTGTCCCTCACCTCCTGCTTAATGCTTTAACTGCTTCACTACTTCATACAAGTTTATAAATCCAAATGCATGTTACTTCTGAGCCAGAAGTAAATTACAAGTTACATAAAAGACTGTTTCCTATTTTGTGTGTTTGCAATTGACTGACTCGTTCTTATGACTGAAAAAATAAAAAGGAACTGATCTCCCTTTCTTTTATTTAATAAACTTCTATTTTTAGTATTTATCTTTTCTCTAAAAAGTCTCGTAGCTTTTTTCTCATAGAGAAGTCAATCTATTCAAGCACCTTGTTAAGGTCTTTTTCAAAAACTGCCATTAAAGGGGGAAAAAATCTAATGATTGTATTTTATTATTTGTTGACAAGCTCAAACAATTATCTTTTTACCTATTTTTTCTCTACAAAAGCTATGCTGATGGATAGCTATTGTATCACAACACTCATCTATATGTCTCCTAATTTTATTTTTTATTACCATTTCAACCAATTTATCAAGTAAGGAAAGAAAAGTCATTAGACTAATTCTCAGCATCAATTCTACTGTTCAATTAAAGAGAAGCAGAAAAATGGCTTTCTCCAACCTCACAGGTTAGAAGCCAATATTAAAAGGAAAGAATAGATATTAATTTAGCAGCCCTATTTCAGCTCATCATCAATTTCCAGGTGCACATTTTGATATGTCCAACTTTTCCCAYTGCTCTGTTGCTCTTCATTTGATGAGTTTAGCATCTGCTTTTCCTTCACTTTTTTCTCTGACAGTAGCCAATCCTTAATATTGCAAAAGAATGACTTCAGGTTAGATTTCCCTCTTAAGCTTTATACAATTGAATATGACTAGGAAATAGTTTGGTTTTTCAGAAAACCTGTTACTCTTTTTACCTATTATTCTGTGTTACAACAGCAAGAAAGAAAACCTGAACTATTATTCTGTGTTACAGTAAAAAGGGGGGAAAAAATATTTACAAATGTGACATGGATAGCCTTTTAGAAAACACCTGAATTTCTTCTGTGTAACTTCAATAGATCCAAGACATGATGCTTGTTTTGGATGGGGTTTTCCCACATTTCTAGCTAGAATAATAGTAATAATAATAGTAATAGTAATAATAATAATAATAATAACAACAACAATCCTGTTGTCCTCCAGTTTTAAGCCACACCTATTCCAATGCCACACTTCTAATATTGAGCTGTGCAAATCAGTTTTTCCAGCAGCTTTGAGCCAAGTTCATACTCCAGACCTGGGGAGCCTTCAGGGGTTAAGGAACTTTAACCATGCATTGATACCAAGGATATCTAGAAATTCAGAGCCTGTCTTTGATGTGCAAGGTGATGTGGAATGGCATCAGCTCTCCAGAGTTGAGGGAGCTACAGGAATTAACCCAGAGGTTGTATAAGATGTACATGTTGTACCATGGAAGAGTACTGAGACTATCAAAACTCTCACATGGTACAAGGTTGCACTAATCCAACCATGGACCAGTCCATATAAGAAAAATACTGTTTTTTTTAATGATCCAATGACTTGCATTTACAAATCTGACTGCAGAGTTTTGTGTGGCTGCTGTGCATGGCTTGAGTATTTTCATAAGCCTGAGAGGAAGTATATAAAAGCAGGATGGAAGAATTTCACTGTTAATCAAAACCTTACAGGTTGGGGTTTTGTAAAACTGAAATAAGGACATATTTCTTATAAACCTTGCTAACTATCTCATTGCACTAAAACTTTACCTGCAAACACAGTTTCAATCCTGGTAAATATTCACAATCTCTGCCACTGTCTCCAATGTCCATACAGGACCTGCAGCCTATCCCTAAAACACAGGATAGCCAATGAAAAATTCCTAGAACTGTGTTTTTAAAGGTTGTTACACACAAGATCTGTGAATGCTCATGTGTGAATACTCAGTTATTAACATAACACAGGGAGTTTACTACATGGGGAGCAAACAGTGAGTAAATCTCTGAGGAGCAGTTTGTTGGACTACTCAGATTTTCAGGTTCAGGACTCGCAGGAATAGCAGGAGGGAGGCTCATCCCCGCCTCTGTGAGCACCCCAAAGGCAACAGACACCTGACACACCCTGAAGTGGATCCCACATCACCTGAAGAGCCAGCCCTGTGCACCTGTGCCTCATTAGCCTGCCTGCACAACCCCTCTGCACACACCAGGAGCGCTGCCCGGCGTTTTCAGACAYTCAGCATCAGCCACTGAAGCCAGGTGTTGCTGAGCTGTGTCYGGCTGTCCAAAAATGCCCTGGGTACCACTGAGCAAACAACAATGCAGTGGATAATCTCTGAAGCCRCAGCATGTTGCTAATGCTTTGCAGTCTGTGTGTCCAGAGGAGTKTCAGGCTGAGAGCATCCCCTGATGGGCTCCAGCACAGACCAGGAGCCCTGGGCAGGCTCTCAGCATCACTCCACACCAGACAGATCTCCTCCATTCCCATACAGTGAACAAAAGCTCCCTCACACTTAGACCACAGACAATTCTGTGATGTGGGGATGTGTTTTACRTAGCATTTGTGCTCATTTTCTGACAAGTGTGACCACACCCCTTGCACTCAGGCTTTTATTCACGTGTAACCACCTAAGTACCATTGCTTTGTCACTGAAGGAAGGATTCAAAGTGTTCATTTTGGGTACTGAGATATATTTCAAACACCAAAAACAACCCCAAAACCCCCAAACCCAAACAACCCAAGCCTAACAAAAATAATGAGAAGATTTTTACAAGTGCCTTAATGAAAATAAAGGATCTGTAAAGCCGTCACTAGGTGGGTCCATAGCAATGGATTAGACTTTGAGAGATGTTACRTTCAGAACCCTGATGATTAAAACAGATGCAATATGGACTGAGAGAGGAGGGGGAAATGGGAAAGTGAAATGGGAGAGATTCTTTCCTGCAGCTGCAGGGGCATCAGGCCTGGAAACCAAGRGGCTGAGGAGCTGTTTTTGCACTGGCTGCCCAACCCTTAGATGGCTTTTGTTGAGAAGAGAACAATTCATGTAACAGCAGAAATTACTCATGTTCTCTCTAAGGTCCAGATGCTCACATGAAAGCTCTCCTTTCTGTAAGAAAAGAAGGTTAAGGATAAAGGAAGGTGTTTTCTCAGACCAAACCTCTGTACCTTCAAGCCAAAGGAGGAATGTTCCTTACTCATCCTAGAAAATAYTGATTTGGGACACTGAGTGGAAAGGAAAGGGTCATTTCTTAATTTGCTTTCTGTTTGAACTGCCATAAGAGTAAGGTGTTGGTTCCAGGCAGAAAACCCTTTGTCTTTGGTCTGGTGACATTTATTGAGGCTTAGTCACACTTCAGCCAGGAGGAAACAGCCTCAGTGTGGCCACCATGACAGCAAGGAGGGAATAACAGGTATTGTCTCATTTCTGCTAGGCAGAAGCTCCTATCAGAACACAAAGATGATGAAAAACGTGGGTGGATTGYTTGGTTCCAGCTGGCTCCACATCACACAGTAAGGAAATGCCACGATCTTTGACAGGTTCATATTAGCAAAAATCAAGCAAAAGATTATGGGAAAGCTTCCCATTCCATTATCAAATAATTTGGGGGAGGGAGAAGGATGGGAGACTAACAGTTTTTCTTTCTAAGCTCTCAGGAAATGCCTATTTTTATGACCCTTTTAGTGTTGAAAGCATTGTCTGAAATCAAGACTAATCTCAAAGGATGTGGAAAGCAAACCCATGGTTAGGCTGCTCAGAAAATGCAGAGCAGGAAGGAATGAGCCACTTTCCTCTGGTGAAGCTGCTGCCCAGGCCCTGCTGACACCCTGACAATAATCCCTGCTTCATCACCCACCCATAACTAACCCACCCTACAGCCT
>JACDOX010000254.1:401609-447167 GCA_014549065.1 Cardinalis cardinalis
GGCTGTCCATACACCCTGCTAGGTGTCTCAGGCATTTTGCAGTCTGATCTTTGAGGGAAGCTCATTAAAGATGTGGGGACAGCATTTAAACCCTACCCCCACTGCTGTGTGCATTCACTGCTCCTTGTCCTTGGGCCACACAACTCCAGGCTGTCCTGTCCCTTTGGACATTATTAGGCTGCTGCTTTTAGGGCAAAAAMAGGTTTATCCCAACCACCAGGTGCTGAAGCTGCAACTACTGACCCAGAGTCTGTCTAGAAACTGGTACAAAGGGCAAAAAACACTTTGGTGGGAAATGTAAGTAGCACAATGACGATGGCAATGACACAATGATAAAACACAAAAAAGTGTGCTTTACTTACAGGGAGTAGCACTGCAAATAAAACACACACCTGAGGAGATGGCACTCCCATTTCCATACTCCCTTCCATGTCCCGTTCCTTCACTTTACATGAAAATGACCACGGATGAAGCATTAAAAAGGTTTCATTACCTAATTCATTTAGCTAGSAGAGAAATACCTTTCTGCAGCCAAATTACTCTTTCATTCTTTCTGGCCAATTTCAACGATTTCATTAAAAACACGGCAGGTCCCAGCCAGCCCCAGCATTCTCCTCAAAAGTGGGAATCACAGGTTCATCCCCTGCGGCAGGAGCAGAGGGCAGCCCCCAGAGCAGCCCCCCATCCCCGGATCCCCAGAGACCTCCGAGGCAGACAAGTGCCACAAATGCTGCTCCTTTCAGCCCAGAAAGCTGCTCTGCTGAGTGCACTTTATTCCAAGTGAAGGATCTCTCACAAGTGGGAAGTTTCAGCACAATCAGGGCAGACAGGAGCTAAGAGGAGGTTCTTGGGATCACAAGATTTCATTGAGGCACTTAGGCTCTGTCACTGCTCACATTAAACACTTGCAGATCTGAGCCTAAGTGCAGCTCCAGTTCAAGGGAACGAGATATTCCCTGTGTAAAGAAAATGGATGTGGTTGGAATAAAACTCCCTGACAGGAAACAGGCTGCAAATACATGTAAACTCCAGAGCTTGAATCTGGCATTGAGCAATCTCTTGGAATTAGCATCTTTGATTCTGAAAAATATAAACACGTGCTACACCTTTAACGTCTGCTCAAAGACACTCAAATGCTCAAGGAGAGGCAAAAGTTAATTTTTGTTAAGTTTTACTGTCAAACCACACCAGGATACGTGCAGGACTCATCCCAGGGCCCTTGCAGTGCAGCTAAACAGCACAGTGAGCCAAGAGAGCATCAGACAGCAGCGCTCTGTGCACGAGCTGAGCACTGGGGGATGATCAGGGCTCCCTCCTACAGCACTTCAGAGACACTGGGCATCTCTGAGCAACTGTGACTACATCAGGAACACTCTGATTTCAGTGTGCARCACCAAAACCTACACATCATGTCACCTCTGGGTACAGAAGCATCACTGAGGCAAGGATGAGCTGCCTGGCATTTCAAACAGGTGACGTGGGGCAGCAATTCCCCAATTCACAAGGCCTCTCTTGGTCCAGCTCTTTTCAGATCTTTAAGGTATTGTCAGCCCCAGCACTAAGCACTCCAATCCTAAAATGAAAGCCAGTAGTTGTTTTAGGGGGCTTCCAAGACTAGTTAATTTTTTACAGCACTTTCAAAACACAGAATAGTGCATAAGTGCAGAGAATTGCTACAGAAATTCACCAATGGGTGAAACTGTTGTTTCAACAGCCACAATTTCTCTCATTGAGAGCCCATTTTCTTTCAGCCACTGCTGGTATGTTATTGGCTTCTCTAATACCCAGCAAGGAATGCAGAAAACAAGAGAAAAGTTGAGGCTGGAGTGGATTTCAGTGGGACTGCATTGTGCACCTTCCTCTGATGTCCCCTCATCAATCATCTGGTACTGAAATGGCAGAGATGGGGCAAGGGATGGAACACTACTGACTGGGTGACCTGGAAATGTTGGGAACATTCATTGGAGAAAAAAAAGAAATAAAAATCAAGGTTTTCTGAGAAAAAATAATTTTAAAAAATCAACCCCATGCCTCGTTTGCGAGCATGGGATGGAACACTGGGTGACCTGGAAATGTTATAAACATTCATTTGAGAAAAAAAAAAATTTAAAAATTAAGGTTTTTTGAGAAAAAAATATTTAAAAATCAACCTCATGCTTGGTTTGCCTTCTTGAGGATTTACAGCTGTTTGGGAAAGATGAGGCTCACAGTGGTGGCCATACAGCTGACATGTTCTTGGGTGCTGTTTGGATTTTGGTCACCAGAGCATTTTGCTTTGCATGCATGTCAAATATCCCAGATCTTCAGTAATGCTGATAAACCAGAAAAAATATTTGTTGCAAATTTGGTAATTTCATGTCAATAATAGGGCAAACAAGCCTCTTATCTTRTGTTGTATTGCTATTTGCTTCCAATTAAACCTGGAAAGAGAAAAGCAAGGAGGAAGACAAAAAGACCAACAAAAGTCAGAACTTTTWAAGTTCTTCCAAATGGTTCTGTTCAAACAGCAGATCAAAGTATAGACTGGTTCTTATTTTATCCAGAGTTGGCTTATCCCTCCACCATAAGGACTTCTTTAATTCCTGTAAAACAACTGTGTGTTCAGGAGAGTGTCTATTCTGAAAATGTTTCTATTCATAAAAATGGCATTGCTGAGCTCTAGCTCTCCAGCATGTTTGCAGCTCCATGTGAGATTTACTGGCTGACAGATAAAAGATGTCTTTTTCAAGCAGCAGCCCTGAACACTCAGTGAGGGATCATAAAATCAATCTGGTTACCTAGTGCCTCATCCAGCAACAATGGGCAGGGACAATTTGTTCACTGTCACCACGTGGGCAGCTCCACTGCCCCCAGAGCAGCCAGGCTCACATCCCACTGCTGATACCTTGAACAAGGGGAGCCTCATCCCTGAACATGGGGAGCCTCATCCCCCTAATGCCCTGAACATGGGGAGCCTCATCCCCCTGGTGCCCTGAACATGGGCAGCCTCATCCCCCTGCTCTCCTGAACATGGGCAGCCTCATCCCCCTGGTGCCCTGAACATGGGGAGCCTCATCCCCTGCTCTCCTGATACCTTGAACAGGGAGAGCCTCATCCCCTTGCTTTCCTATGCCCTGAACAGAGGGAGCCTCATCCCCCTGCTCTGCCAGCCTGGAGCAGGGGTCGGCACCCTTCCAGCAGGGATATGCCAGATTGCAATTTTCTTTCCCAAATTAGAGTTTAAGAATGCTGGCAGGAACTTCGCAGGAGCCAACAGACGCTGCCTCTCAGAGAGGAGACGTGCTGCCAATCAGCTGATTGGCACTGCCTTGCCTCTGGGTGAGCCAGGGGAAATGGGGAGCCAGGAGCTCAGCAGGAGCCTGAGCTGCCTCCTGCCCTGGCCTGTGTGCCTCCTGTAACCTGTGTGCCCTCCCATAATAACCTGTGTGCCACCTGTAACCTGTGTGCCATCCCATAACCTGTGTGCCACCTGTAACCTGTGTGCCACCCTGTAACCTGTGTGCCATCCCATAACCTGTGTGCCATCCCATAATAACCTGTGTGCCACCCTGTAACCTGTGTGTCACCTGTAACCTGTGTGCCGCCCCATACCCTGTGTGCCACCCCATAATAACCTGTGTGCCATCCCATACCCTGTGTGCCATCCCATAACCTGTGTGCCACCCCGTAACCTGTGTACCACCCCATAATAACCTGTGTGCCACCTGTAACCTGTGTGCCATCCCATACCCTGTGTGCCACCTGTAACCTGTGTGCCACCCCATACCCTGTGTGCCATCCCATAACCTGTGTGCCACCCCGTAACCTGTGTGCCACCCCATGGAGGCAAAGGACCAAAGGAAAATAGCATTTAACATTCCCTGAATTGATAGGAAATACAAACTTCCTCAGTGGTGCAAGTTCAATTTTAACTCTTGAATTTCTGTCTAGAAGCATGTGGGCACCTCCAGTGCCTGAACCCAGACTTAGAGAAAAGAAACACCTCAAATACATGGCCAGAACACACACTTTAGAGAAAAGAAACACCTCAAATACATGGCTTTAACACACAGTTTAGAGAAAAGAAACACCTCAAATACATGGCCAGAACACACACTTAGAGAAAAGAAACACCTCAAATACATGGCCAGAACACACACTTAGAGAAAAGAAACACCTCAATACAAGCCCTTGCTGTGGGCTTGTATTCTGGGCTCCTCACACATGCCCTTGCCACAAACTCACACATCTCTTTCACTTCCAGGAGCAGAGAAACATTTTCAATTAGTCAGAGAGTCAATGCACATAAATACAGCACGGTGGTTAGGGCAGAGTAGATAATGGAGAGCAAGCGCACGTTTTCAAATTAAAGATGCCCGAGGAAACAAACAGTAGTGTTCTCAGGTTTTTGGCAAGGCAGGTTTCCGAGCTCAAGTGAGACATAAGAACTGCCATCCCTGCTCTCATCCAGAAAGCTGGAAAGGGGAGAAGGGCCATCCCGCCTCTTTCAGATTGTCAGTGAGTAGCTGTCATGTCCTGGAGGCTCCCAAAGTGTGCACAAGCAGCAGCACTGCTGCCAGCCAGCCATGCAACTCTGCTCCCCTCAATTCTGCATTCCCAGCCCAAGGCAGCAGCAGGGCACCCTATGGAGCTGCCAGCAGTCCTCTCTGGGCTGTCTGTCTGTCCTTSCTGCTGCAGCTCCCACTGCTCTGAGAGCAGCAGCTCCCGTGCCACTGGCAGCTGTGCAGTAAATCCTCTGGTTCTGCTGAGCTGGGAGCAGCTGGGATTGCTGCTGATGGATTGTCCCAGCATTAAACACAGTGTCCCCTGGCAGGGTGATGGACTGGAGCCTGCCTCTTGGCAGAGCAGCTAGTTTGGCATTTCTTTATTAAGYTCAGGTTAGATTCACTTAAGGAATGCGCTTGCCAGCTATGCCATGTTTTCAGCTTTATATCCATCATGATGATAAATGGTCTATTTACAAAGATATTCATAATTAAATTCTTACCTTCTTTTCCCAGCCCAGCATAAAACACACCTATCATTGTGTTCTGTTGAAGCAAGCCAAATTCCGTTAGAAACATTTTCAGACATCAGCACAGGATCCTTCCCTACTCTGCTCCAATCCTGAACTTTCTAAAGATGGGTGCCTATTTTTAGGGCTTGAGATTGTTAAAAAAATGACAAATTATACAATAACACCCTTCACTTCCTTCCCTTCCTTCCTTCCCCCCCTTTTCTCTGCCTCTGTATTCCTGCAATTCAGTGAGCCATCCAGGAATATATGAAATTTTGAGCATCTGCCTCTTTACCTATGCAATTATCAGAACAGAACTGTTATAATGTAGTGCCTGGGAACCTCAGCCACCAGTGGATGGTAGCTGCTACTGTGAAAAATCATAGYTCCTGCCCCAGGCATTTGGCAAGTTATGAAACAAGAGGCAGCAGCTAGACTGCAGCAGTATGGAAGTAATGAAATACATTTGCTCAAGATTATTATGCAGCGGTCTCACAGAGACCCAACAAGATATTTTAGACATTAAGACAAACTATCAGTCCAGCCAGAGTTTCAACAACTTCATCCCCCTCTCTGTCAGGCTCTGCAGGCTTTGTTCTGTGGTTTACTGGTAGCATTTCACCTCCTGCAGGAACGGAGTTCTGTCCAGGGCTGTCTCTGCTGCTCCGGAATGAGAGAGCAGCCTCACTCACAGCTGTGCTCCGGAGCACTTATGAAGTAAAGGAGYTATTAATCCCTACAAGCATATAAACCACTGTGCCCAAACACACCACWGTTTCTCTAGCATGTTTTACTCCCCCTCTGAAATATGAATTTCTCTTCAGACTGCCTGATGATATCCATGGATTTTTTTTCTGAAGTACCTGGGGACAGATTCTAAAAAATGCCTTAAAATGTAACTAGACAATCAGTTTGTAGCATTCAGAACTGCTTACAGAAGTAGTGCTTAAGCACATGTTCAAATTCCAGATGAGCCTTCCTGTGCCTAAGTAACTTAGGCCCTGACCCATTGTGCTTCAAACTTTGCTCCAAAGTTCCTCCTCTCCCCATACACATCTCTGTGACAATAAACCCTTTCTTCCTGGGCTAAATCTGGTAGCAGCCAAGTTTTCCCTTTAAGTATTTAACTAATCTCGTTGCCAAAGCATTCTTCTTGAAACCTTGATAAAGAGCCACTCAGCACTCAGAGTTAAAATGGATGGGAAGGGAAGCTCGGATRGGATCTGTCTCACCTAATATTACACTGTAAATATCAGATCTCCACTCCATTCATGGCTAGCAGGGAGAAGTGGGATCTCAYAGGACAGAATTAATGTGACACCTCCTAAATAACTACCAAAGGGTTTAGTGAGTTGCATCTCTGCTTTGACAGAAAGAAAGAAGAGGTAACTCATTTTGCCCYAGCATCTGCTTTAAAGGCAGCTGAAGCTGGGTGAGATGGATTGCACCACTGTGTCTGGAGGTTAGAGCAGGATATTGATAGTCCAGTTCTATGAATTCTTTCCTTCCTGTCATTGACTCTGAACATAACCACCAGCAAATCATTTAACTTCTCAATGTTTCAGTTTATATATCTATAAAAAAGGTATATTATAGTGCTATTACATTCTAGATAGGCTGCAGAGCCATAGCAGGGCAAAAGTAGCTCTTGAAAGTGTGCTGAGAACCTCAGAGGGAATATATTAAGTATGTGCAAACCATATTAAAGAGACTACTAAAGAATGGGGGGGAAACAACTGACAAGACTTGGAGCAAGAAATAAAAGAGATTAAATTCCACTGGCTGCACATAAATGTTGTGAATAGCCTACCTTACAAATGCTTAGCATGTTCCACATGCTCAGGAGAGCTAATATTTCAGGGTGGATTTCCTCCACACCACGAGGAGAAGAACTTGGTTAAATCGTCACCTGGAGCTCAGGAGCGTGTTCCAGCCAGGAGAGCTGCTTGTGCCACTCAGCCTGGCAATGCTGAAAGCAAAGCTCCTGTGGCAGGGTGCTAATCTTCCCAGAGCTCTTATGAAAATGGATGTGCTCCCAAACAGCCAGGACATCAGGTTTTTATTTATTAGTCCTATGAGCATTGTTCCTGGTGCACTTCTGCAAGCTTTTTCATAAAAATGAAAGGGAGGAAAATGGTGGGTTAAGATGTCCAGCTGCATGGCATTTTTTTCCCACCTAAGAAAGTCTAAAGGAGGCACATGTTTAACTCGTTGGTCAGGACAACACAGTAGATTTTGGTTCTGTGTCTGGCTCTCTCCTGGCCTGTGTCTGGAAGCAAATAGTTAATGTTCCACATGCAGCCAGAGGTGCTGTAAAGGAGGGAGGAATTGAGCACCCGAGGTGATTATAGCTGAAAACATGACTCTAATGTAGGGAAATAATTCATATTTAAATAATTGATTATTATCTACAAAGTTATCATTATAATCATGTTTATAATGAATGCATGTTTTACCAATTTGAAATAACTAAGTATTCTAATCTTAGCAAGCTTAAAGAAAGTCTGTTAATGAGATAAGAATATTTTCCTTTCTGCATATGCATTAACTGCTCTTTTTTTTTTCACTTCAGAAAAGATGCCTGCAAATGGATTACTCTGGGATGTGCTCTTGCCAATTCACCAGTGGGAATGCAGGTAGATACACTGCTGGGAAAAATCTGGGGTTTAAATTGTGCCTGCTACTAGCATTTGATATGGCATTTCCCTTCAGCTCTTTGTGCCTGYCCTTTCAGTTCCATGATATTTTCACTCCTATGTTCCATCAGTGGCTCAGCCAAATTGCACTCCTGAGTATCTGGGAAGCACTTCCAACTCAAGGCTGTGGCACACTAAACATCCTCTTTTGTGGTGGGAATGGGTGATGCACATCCTTTGAGTTTCCTCAGCTGTTATTTTTCCTTCTTCCCAGGCAGAGAACAACCTCCCATTTCCAATGAAACCTGTGCTATAAGCATCAACACCATGGACACTTAGAAACACATGCTAATGCTCTGTGAGGTGCTAACCTCCACCAAAATTAGCTGAACTCAGGAATTCAAATCATGGAATCATAGAACAGTTTGGGCTGGAACATCATCTCATCTTGAACTTGAAGATCATGTAATTCCTAACTCCTTGCCCTGGGCAGGGACACCTTCCACTGTCCCTGCCCAGCCTGGCCTGGAACCCTTCCAGGGATGGGGCACAGCCACAGCTGCTCTGGGCACCTGTGCCAGGGCCTGCCCACCCTCATGGTGGACAATTCTTCCCAATATCCCATCCAAACCCTCTCTCTGTCAGTGTGAAGCCATTCCCCTTKGCCCTTTCCCTCCAGGCCCTTGCAAAAGTCCCTCCCTGGGTTTCTTTAGGGTCTTCCTGGAGCCTTCCATTGCCAGGCTGAACAGCCCCAACTCTGTCAGCCTGTCTGTCCCCTTGGAGAGGGGCTCTCATCATCTTAGCTGCTCTTCTCTGGACTTGTTCCAGCATATCCACATCCTTCTTCTTTTGGGGGCCCCAAAGATGGATGTAATCCTCAATCTCCTTAAGGATTAGTCTAATATAAAGAATTGTAAAGGTATTTTACTTTGAAACCAACAGTTCTGCAAGATATTCACAACTTGAAGTGCCRTCTTTTTTGCCACATGGCAAAAAACTGATTACCAGCCACAGGAGAAGAACAAGCCTCACAGTKACAGCACTGCCATGGTTAAGAGACAAGCTACCCTGATAATCACAATCAGCACTTGATATTCCCATTAATGCCATTGAACGTCCTTTCTTCAGAAGTTTGTAAACTGAAACAGCCCTCCTGCTTTTCCTACTTGCAGTGCAGCTCCTCTGTGTATTTTAGCTCAAAGCAGGAACCTGAACCAAACTTATATTTGTCAAAACTCCAGGACCTGGAAGGTCACACACTGCATGTGGAATGGCATGTTTKCCCAAGAGAGGAATGGAAGAGCAAGGGGAAGTCATTTCCAGTGCCATAGCCATCCTGCTCTTCCTCGTGTCCTCCCTCTCTTGTTTTATGAGCTCCTGCAAAGGGGCAGTTTGGGAACAGGTCTTGTCAAGAAGCAGAGCTGCTGTGGCGTTCAGAAACACCAGAAACAAACAGACAAAATAACAACCACAAAACAAAATCCCTGGAGCCTCATGAACAACGTGCAGTCTCTGTGGGCTCTCAAACCCTTGGAATGATTACTTTAAAGCATCCAGAAGGGTCAGCATGTCCTGAAATGAGCTGCAGCAGCAGGACCCTGCCTTTGCCTCCCCAGGGAGCAGATGGAGGAGCTCACCCTCCAGTGAGCTCTGTGCAGACAAAGGGGAGACATGCACCAGACATGTCCAGGCTGCCAGCCAGTCCCCCTCCCAGCCTGGTGGGGATTGCAGCTGCCCTGTGCTTCCTTTCAGCTCAGTTAAACTTCTCCTGCCACTGAGTCCTTCTAGAGCACTAAACAGCTGCTGACATGGAGAGCAGCGCATCAGTGTCCTGCAGCCTTAGCCCAAAACGAACTGACTATTAATTGGTAGCTGGTCATCCCATCCCTTTTCCTACACAGTAATGCTCACCTTCAAATACCATTAAAATTGTCTTTGGAAATTAGCTCATATTGCTGCCATTATTAGCTCAGAAGGTCTATCCAATTTCAGGCTTTTCAGGTTTATTAATTAACAGGTGACCAAAAATGACATTATCAAAGTCTGCATTAAACTGCTCTCTTTGTTTTAGGATGGTTAAAGGTCCCCAAATAGAATTGAAAAGGCCACCTGTGTCACAATATTAATATTATTATTTTTTARGCAGACACCACTTTGTCATGGACTGGATTCAAAGCTCGAGGCCACAGTCAAACACACAAAAGAATAGCTGGCTTTTTTCCTCTTTCAAATAGTTGATATGAAAGAGACAGGACAGAGTAATTGTTTAATCACTGGCACATTGCTTTAAATCTCATTCTCAGCACACAGAGAGAAAACAAAAATGGCTGGAAAGGGCACGGAGGCATTTGAGCTGATTGATGGCAGGTCAGCAGCCAATGCACAATGGATAGAAAATGGAGCAGATCAAGAGCACCACCTCTGAAAAGCATTACATGAAGCTGATCCCAACCAGAGGGGCGGTTAATACAACAGCAAGGTGGAAATAGCAGCCAGTGTGCAATATTGTGTAATGGATTGCATGGGGACAGAAAAGGTGGGAAATTGAAGATGGCAAATATTTTTGCTACTCTTTAGAGCACTCACTTTTTAGCAATATTTGCCCGGTTTAATAGATGCCATGCTCSAGGGGTTGACCTTTCAGTTAAAAAGTGGCAGTGTTACTCAGGAGAAGCAGTCCCTGTGCCCTSAGCGGGGCAGGCAGCACATCCTGATTGCCCCTACATTCCTGTGCATCCAAGAGCACAGGCCAAGCCCRTTCACACAGCAGGTAACTCTTCACAAAGCTGATATTCTGCACCTGCTTTGCATGCCCTGCACTCCAGCCTGGGCAATCCAGCAGGTCCCAGAGAACAGCAGGAAGGGAGTCCTGGTGGTTATTGCGCTCTCTGAGGTTTCCCCACCACTTCAGCAAGTCTCTCCGTGAGGATTTAACAGCCTCCCCCGCTCCTGGGACGTGCATTAGATTTTTAAGGTAAATATTTAATGTGTGCAGATGACAGGAGAGCACGCAGCTGAACAGATTATAAAACATGGAAAAGTTTAAAGCAGCACATAGCAGAGTAGGAGCTGGCACCCCGGGAGGTTTGTGAGGATAAGGAGCCCCTGGTTTTCTGATTGCCCTCACTGGAGTTCTGTGTCAGAGTAGCAAGAAAGAGCAATTAAAAAGTATTTAATATGTGCTCTTAGGTTCYGGTTTGAATGGGTACCGGAGGAGAAAGTCACTGCCAGCAGCTGGAGAATTAACAAAGAAGAATCAGCAGAATTCTGGAGAACCTCTGGAAGTGCAGCTGGAATCAGGAGCTATTCAAGATAAATGTGGGAATTTGGGGGATAAATCTTTTACTTTTTTTTGGTATATTTATGATGTAAGGTGTTACTGCTGAGGGCTACAGTCCCAGCTACTTTTCATATCCACGTGAAGCTCTGTGGGCTGCCAGGACTCGAGCACTTCTTCAACACTCAGATCTGAGAGCRCAGGTTAGAAGGGAGCCACAGGCTTTCATGCATGTATGAAATGTGAGTTAAGAAGTTCCCTCACATTAAAGTTCCTGTGAATATGTTCTGTAGATGGAACCAATTTGGCTACTTACCAAAATGGTATCAGAATCTGCCCTTTGATTGCCAGGCAGAAAAGATCAGGSAGCTCACTGACTGATCCAGTGATTTGTTATGACCTAATTGTATATTTAGATGTAAATGTTGCCTTTGGATTTGCCTGTAAGGGCAAAATCTGACCCTTTCCTTTTTTTTTCCAGCTGAAATGAAATTATGCCTAAGTAACACATCAAAAGAGGCAGGAATTTGCAGTTGGCACCATTTAAGGATTCATATTATCTATTGATATTACATTAATTAGATATTCCCCCTGCTCAAATGATTCAAATCTTTTTTTTTTTTTTTTCAGGACTGAGAAAAAGGAACATGGCTTGTACTAGAAATGAAGATGTGACACAGCATTCAGCTCTTGCTCTTTTCTTTAACCTGTCTTGCACAAGTGGCAGGACTGGGAGAAAGCTTGGCTAAGAACACTCCAAAGCAATACATCTCTATTCTGAGCACTGATT
Source organism: Cardinalis cardinalis (assembly GCA_014549065.1). Lineage (NCBI taxonomy): Eukaryota > Metazoa > Chordata > Aves > Passeriformes > Cardinalidae > Cardinalis > Cardinalis cardinalis. The sequence goes on from JACDOX010000254.1 coordinate 413,309, forward strand.
TCATCAGGACACTTGCTTGTTTGCAACATTCAGCAAATTCTATTCAGGATTGGGCCTGACAAGCCTGATTTTGTGCAAGGAGCTAAATGGGCCAAGAGATGAATTGTATTGAGAGCCACCTATGTAAGGATATCAGAAATCCACCATAAATTCAGGCATTTYTGTAACACAGTGTTGCTGAACTTTGCTGCTGAGTGTGAATGAACAGGGAATTTCAGCTCCTGAAGCTCAATTCCTTAGCCTGTACAAGCATTAATGGTATTTCCTTGAAGCACAGGAAGACTATTCCACAAGTAGTATCTGCCCCATTTACAATGTACCACATTTGTATATTTTAGCTGGATATCTGGCTACTAACAGGGAATATTTGCCATCAAAAATAAATTACCCTTTCCTAAAAGGGTAAGGTAAAAAGGTAAAAGGTAAAAAGTAAAAGGTGAAAAGGTAAATCAGTTGTTCTGATTTAACAACTGAAGATTTTTTACAAAWCACCTGGAAGTTTAAGAGCCTCAGAAAATTGTCACAGATCACTTACATGTTATTTTCTATGATGGCTAACTATGTTTTTATAAAATTATGGGGTTTTTTAGGAGCAGGTTGCAGCCTTGCTCCCCAGACACACTGGTTTTCGTTTGCACCCAAACTGCAGGGAAAGCAAAGAGTGTCAGATCAGCCAGGGCTCTGAGCAGCCATCCTGACAACTTCATCCCAGAGTGTCAACATGCCAAGGGCTTCTCCTGGATACCCCGAGGGCCAGAGCCAGGGACCCCCAGCCAGAGGGGCTCCCAGGGCTGGATGAGAATAGCAGCAAAAGGGATGTTGCTCAGGRAAAACAAGGGGGACAGAAAGGACCAAGACAGAGGGAGAGGACTTGACGTGCAGGGAGGGATGCTGGAAGAAGTCAAAAGGGAAATGCAGAAGGAAAGAGGATAAAGGAAGCCATGGGATGTGTTGGTGGCAAGGAACAAGACAGGAATTTGAGCTGTGAGTGACTGAGGTTACACCCAAATCCATCAGGCTTTCAGTCTCTTGTTTTACCCAGCCTCATAAACACAGATTGCTCTGCCATTCCCCTGCCAGACTTTTCCCAGAGATCCCCTCCACTACATCCAGAGGCACAGAGGCCACCCAAGCTCTTTTGCTTCAGGCCTAACCCTCYGAGCAGTTCCTTTTCATGCCAGCAGTTTGCCTTTTTTTCCTTTTTTTGTGTCACACCATTAGATTTCTGCAGCAATGTGCCATCCATAGGTGGTACAGAGCAAGGAGGGGAAGACACCAGGAAGGATCCAGGTGACACCACCACCTYGTACAGATGCTTATTTAGAGAATCCAGGAAGCCACAAGCAGCCAACTTTTGCCAACAAACAACAAATTTTTTGCAGTGCTCCAGATCTGGAAAGCCTGAAGGATCAGAAAGTATTTTTGGTTTTTTATTTGTTAGATCCAAGGAGACAAGCTGTTACTTTATTGCTCTSTGTAGATGCTCCTACTTTGATGGACAAAATGTCTGGCACAATTGGACCACAAAGTGACATAAATCCCAACAGAACAAAAATATATCCATTACCTACAGTATGCCTGGAATCAATCTCTGTGAGGGATGATTATGGTATTGACCTGAGATCTGTCAGTGCAGTTTCCTCTGAGAAGTCCCTGGTGCTTGCAGACAGAACCCCTGAGGGGGTTGTCTCTCATGTACACCAGTATGAACTGMAGAATAAAACTGGCCTCATGTGTGTGCTTTTCACAGCCAGATTAAAACCAATAATGGCTCTTGGATTAGTGGCTCAACACAAGTTGTGCTAAAAGCATAAAGGAAATGAATGTATATGGAACAAGGAATCCATGTCAGCAAATCCTCAGCAAGAGACACTAAACAAGTCACTCCACAATACAAACTTTCACACCTCAGCGCTCCATGTGCCTGGATAAACTTCAGCAAATATCTGCATAAATTTGGTAATTAGGATGGCAGCAGCAAGGAAACAAGTGCTGGGCAGRGTAAAACAGGAATCCCTTAGTGCTTAATGCATTGTAGTGTTTATTACAAAGACCTTCACTTCACCTGGAATTAATACAAGCARGTTTTTTTCAGATTGTCTTTCAGTCTCTGGGGAAGATGGATCCACTTTGAGTGCAGTAATTGCACATGGATTAATCACCCAGAATTGCCTGCAAAGATCACATCATCACCCAGACCCAAAACCCATCCAAAGCTAAGGAATCAATTCACATACAGTGCCAGTGTCCTGCCAGAGGGAAGAAAACCCTACAGAACACAGCCCTTGCCATGTGTGGTGTACGTGGAAGAATCATCCTCTTTATCCCCTGGACACCAACCAAAACAAAGTCAGGAATTTTAGTTTGCTGCTAACTAACAGGATTAAAGCCAGGTACATGAAATTTAAGAGTGTATTCTGACACTCAAGGCTCTTTTGGCAGTTTGTTCATCAGGACARGAGTGAAACCACATTTTGAGAGGCAATATAAGAAGCTAAACACCATAGCCCTGTCACTATAGGACACGGAAAAACACAAGCGCACACCGCTCTTCTCAAGGTGAAAGAAAAAATAAGTTTATTTTTTAACTCTCACATTTATAGCTTTCCAAGAGTGACAGTGGATTGGAGGGTGACAGTGCCACCTCTCCAATGACACTGGTCAAACCAACAGTCCATCAACTTTCTCCTCTTCTATAAAGGAATGCAAAACAATGAGTTATTTACAGAAAGTGTGTGAGAAAGTTCACTACAAGAATGTCAACATCAAAAAGCTTAGAAAGTCTTAAAAAACCAGAGTAACAATAGCCCTGGGCCTTCATGCAGTCAGGCTGCATCATGCCATTTTCTCATGCACCCAGGGARAAGGAGATCAGCTGAGCAGGCCACAACAAAGTGCTCAGCAGAAAGGCATGAGCTGCTTCAAGGAGCCAGGATCCCAGCTCTCCTCCAACATGAAACATAAAAGGGAAATTCAGAGTCACTTCCTCTGCTTGTGACACTCATTGTTGCTGGGCTGGCTGGGACCTCGCCCTCCAGAGCTGTGTGAAAAATCCTCCTCTGGATTTTCATCAGCACTTTTATCACTTCTATCAGAGATGGAGAGCCACGGGGAGGGGAGGGGATGGCAAAGCTGTGCAGGAACCCCAGAGCCCTGTGCCCTGTCAGAATAGGGCTGAGCATGGGTGAGAGCCCCACAGACACCTGGCAGTGCCAGATTTAGGCGGCTCTCAGACCTTGTCAGAGTGAGCCCCTGTGACCGTGCTCACAGGGGTTCTTGGATGAGGGAAGAGATGAGGATCTGACTCCATGTTTCAGAAGGCTTGAGTTATTATTTTATGATATATATTACATTAAAACTATACTAAAAGAATAGAAGAAAATGTTTCATCAGAAGGCTGGCTAAGAATAGAAAGGAAAGAATGATAACAAAGGTTTGTGGCTCGGCTCCCTGTCGAGCCAGCTGGGCTGTGATTGGCCATTAATTAGAAACAASCACATGAGACCAGTCACAGATGCACCTGTTGCATCCCACAGCAGCAGATAACCATTGKTTRCATTTTGTTCCTGAGGCCTCTCAGCTTCTCAGGAGGCACAATCCTAAGGAAGGGATTTTCCATAAAAGATGTCTGCGGCAGTGCCCCTGGGGCTGATCCCRTGACACAGCTCAGGCTTGCAAGCCACACTTCTTTATTTTAACAATCAGTGRTTACCCAACCTTATCCTGGGGAGAAGCATTTGAAGAACACCAAGTTCCTTTGTATTTGCATTTTTTAAAACACTTCAAGTTTGTCTCAGAAGTTTTATAAATTAAAACATTTGCCACAGAGACCAGCACTGTTCATAATCAGCATAAAGRTGTATAACTGTCCTAAACTCTTCCATAAAAAGATGAGTTTTACCTGGCATTCTGCAGCAATTCCAAGCTTTAGCATCATAAGAGTTTAAAGGATGGGGCATGGATTGCACATTACAGTGTCTGATGCATTACAAAGGGGTTTTTCAGTCATTTTGTAGTACATCTGCAGTCAAGCTGGGAGTATCACTCCATCGAATTGGAATAAATAAATATTTTGCACGCTTATAAGCGCCCATAAACAAAGTCAAACATGCACTTCTGTATAAGAATTCACAGAATTTTTCAGGCAGGGGTTGATTAACCAGAGGAAATGGCAGGAAGGGACACAAATGCTCCCATCCCCACTGYGCAGTGGGTTAAACCCCAGCAGGAGATGGATTCTGACTGTCAGGAGCAGGGACTGGCAGYGCTCAGCCAGGGGCTCGCCCGGCTCTGCCCCGGCCCCAGCGCTCCCAGGGCACACCCCACAAAGCACTCACTCCTGTTCCACCCTGCGACTGCTCCGGGCCCTGCCAGAGCCAGCCTCCATGAAATATTGAAGAGATGTGCGTGCAGAAACAAAGGTACCTGCCAGCAGGAATGGCCTAACAAATTGCTTTAAAAGAAAGGAAGCCTGCATAATGGTATTAAGGAAAAAAAAMCAAAAACCAAACAAAAGGTCTGAAAGGTCTTGCATCTCATTTTTAACCCACAGCTTCAATCCACTCTTGTTTCTGTTTGCCTTTAAAGTATTTCCAGTCATTCTATACTTATAAAATAATTAGCATACTTCAGAAACTACTATTTATGTAAAGCCAAGGTTTCTATGGTACGAATTTTCAAGGAGGAAATCATTCCAATATCTTAAATTTGAATCTGATAGGACAGAAAACCCCTGAAATTATTACAATAAACATCACTGCAACAGATGTGGGGACAGCCAAAAAACTGAAAACTCAGGTTGCATGGGAAGTGCTGAGGTAATCTCAGCTAGAGCAGCACAAAGGCTGCTCCTGTTTACCAAGTCCCCTATAAATCTCATCAAGCTAATGTTAATTTCAAGAGTGTTTTAGCACAGCTGGGAAAAATTCRTACCATAGAAACCTTGGCTTTACAGAAATAGTAGTTTCTGAAGTATGCTAATTATTTTATAAGTATACAATGACTGGAAATACTTTAAAGGCAAACAGAAACAAGAGTGGATTGAAGCTGTGGGTTAAAAATGAAATGCAAGACCTTTCAGYAGGAGCATGCAAACATTTTCAGCACAGATTTTCATAGTTTACTACATTCTGCTTCCTCTATTCTCCCTCTCTCCAAATTGCATCAAAATTTAGTGAAAAAAATGTATGGGAAAGGAAATATAATTATGGATACAGTAAGACAGAAAACATTTAGTGGCCAAAAAAAAAATACAAAGATGCCATTATTACTATTTCTATTACATTAGCAATCACAAAATAATGCCCACTTTACAAACACAGAGATACAACCTCATCCTAAAAAAGAGTTGACAYTGGAAGCCAATGAGCAGGAGGAGCTGGACCTCCTTGCTGGGCTGGGTTTAACAACACCTGTGGCTTTACCCAGCACTGAGATGTGCAGGCAAACAGGGGAACTCTGCAGTGGTACAGCCTTGGCTCTATGGCATGGCTCTTTCTGCATGGAAATACATTCACTCAGGGATGCAATGGCAGTTCTAAAACACTTTTGAACTGGTTTCAGTTTTTAAACTCATTTCTTCCACACTGCTGCTGGAGAAAGAAGTTCTCCAAGTCCCTACATTTCTATAGGCTCTAAAGAGGAGTAGAAATAAATTAATTTAAAAGAAAATTCAGACATTTTAGTGTGGTTTGCCCTCATTTCTGAGGCTGATCATTCCCAGCAGCCTTCCCCTCTCTCCCTGAGCCGTACACAAACCCAGGGATGACAGCACAGGGGGACTCCTCATACAAAGTGTCCTCTCCTTTGCCTAATGTCCCAAGCACTGCAGATCTTGGAGAGAGGTTAGTTGGAGAGTAAAAGACAAAGAAAATGATTGCAGGGTAGATCATCTCATCATTTCCCTCAAGGTGACTTTTCCAGGCCAGTTATCAATATCATCTGCATCATCTGAAGCCAGCTACAACTCAATATGCTGGAAACTCAGCACAAATACACCCCAGGAAAAGAAAGGTCCAAGCAGAAACTCACTCAGGAATTCTGTGCAGTGGGACTAGAGGCATTGCAGTGCCACTGCAGAGTGGGGACAGGGTCCTGCTGGGGCAGCGCTGCTCTATGAGCACCACGAGTGAGGTCTGCCCAAAGTCAGTGCCTTTGCTGGGAGACAGCTGCCGATCCTCAAACGCACAGAAATCAGAGATCACAAAGCCTCCTCCCTCCATCCAAACAGCAGTTCTCTCCTGGTTCTGGCTGGGATAGCGTTAATTCTCTGCCCAGTGGTTCAGGCTGGGATAGAGGTAATTCTCTGCCCATGCTTAGTGCAGTGCTGAGGTTTGGGTTTAGGCTGAGGACAGCACTGAGAGCACTCTGCAGTTCTAGTTCTTGCTAAGCAGTGCTTACCCCAAGTCAAGGAATTGTCAGTGCCCTGCCTGGGAGGGGCTGGAGGAGCACCAGGGCACAGCCAGGACCTCAGGAGGAAGGGTGGCCAATGGATCAGGAACACCTAATGTCACAATTTAATTTTATTTGCATTTCTTGTTTTTCTTAGGGTTTTATTTTATCTCTTTCGTTTATCTCTTTCYTTTTCATTACAGCACTTGATTCTTTCACTTTAATTCAATCATTCAACTGTTCTTATCTCATGAGTTTTCTCACTTTTCCCCTTCCCAGCCCCTCTGGAAGGGGAGGGGGAGCCTGTGCAGGGGTTAGGTGCCAGCTGGGGTTAAACCACAGCCAATTCCCTGCTTGCTCCTCGGCAGCACCTGGAGGAAACTGGAAGCAGAGTGACTGCTCAGATGAGATGATCTTCAATGTCCAAACAACAACCAACATAAAATTTCATCCAAGCTACACTACAGGGCACGTTTTCAGCATTTTTTTGGGGGGGGAGATGATGCTTGGGGAGTGAACTGCAAAACTCCCATTATTAATAGAAGTCACACAGCTAAATCCCCAGAACCTATAAGGAAAATATTGCCTTCCATTTCTGTCTGGTATCACTCCTGATCTGTGCTGACAGCACTCTCATCATGAATAACATTATGTCAGGCTGCCCAATGATTCCTGAAACTGTCAACAATGTTTAAAGTCAACTTCTCCAAACTTTTTAAAAGTTAATCATCTTCACTCTGGAAGCATAAAAGTTGAATGCAATAGAAAATGTGCAGATTCACAGCAAGTTTTATTGACTTGCTGGCCAAAGCCTTCATCTGGCTGCTGAAACATTTACATACAACAAGGCACTATCTATAGAAAGGGTGTCCTTAAAGGCCAGAATATACATGAGATGGCAGAGCTGAGAAAGTGTGGAGAATAGTGCACAGTGTACTTGACTTTTACCCTAAATGATAAAAGCCCTCAGTCAATGCAGTGTCTGCAATCAGCCCAGTTTAGGGAGCTTCACTGTAACACCACGTGCAAGCACAGCTGAGAAGGAAAAACTCTTGAGAGATCTTGATTTCCTTGCCTTCTTCTCTTGCAATCTGACTTCCAATGCCACATTTTTCAAAGCATGGAAAACCATCAGTTCTTCAATTTCYCTCAATGTATTTATTTTTTTAATTACCACTCATCAATGTGATGAGAAGTTGCAGAGGGAAAGGCTGAAGAAAGAGCAATCAATGGGCTCTTTACCAGTGGAAAGTGTAAATTTTCTTCACTAGTTCCCCCCCTAGGCAGGTCCATAGGGGGCACCAGCAAAGGAAATACCTTTTTTTTCTGAAAGGCAGCAAATCAACTTTGCATTTTTAAATGGCTCAGTTACAAAAAAAATGCATATGAAACTTGTTTCAAATTGAGTTCCTGATAAGTGCTGTACACACTCTAAACACCTGTGTATATCATCTTTTTCTTGTGAATTTTGCACTTCCCTTTTTGTCTAAAGGGGTGTTTTCAGCAATAATGACATTAACTTGTACTCCAGACCTCTGAACTATTGACCTACACATAGCCAAGACTGCAGGAGTCGATCCAAACTGAACTTTGTGAATCTTCTATTAGCCTTCACTGCTCACAAATCTTCCACCCTGTGCTTCTCTCAAAGCTGCCACTCCTTCAATCAATGATCACATTAGATCACGTTGGGATTCACTTTAAAAAAGTTGAGATTTACTGTTAATGCCCAGCTGAATGCACTGAAGAAGTCCAGAAACAAAAAAGTCAAAGAAAAAAAAAAAAAGATGCAGGAATCATTATTCTATAATAGCAAGACTATTATGCCAAGCTTGCATTTTGGGGTTTAATTTATTATTTTCAATATATTTTCAATTGTATTTATTAATTGTATTAATTTATTATTTTCAAATTATTATTTTCAATTGTTTTTGCTGGCAACACATCTGTTTTACTCTCTGCACTGTTGAATTGAAGCGTTTAACAAAGCAGCCAACAAAATCTCTGTTCACTGGAAAGAAGTCCTCCTTAAAGACCCCTAGTCTATATTTTTTATAAGAAATATAGGATGTATCTGTCAGCTTCTCTCAAGGGCTAACAGGGAACAGCTCCATTTGCAGAGGAGGACACAGCTATTCTGGTGGTTCCATATTAACCTGGGAAAGCCTTTAAACCACAGATATTTCCCCAAAATCTGTTTCCACTGGTCCTTCTCACTTTTGAAGGAGCAGAGAGAGGATGAAGTAGAATGGAGAAAGAGTCTCATGGAATGCCCACATGATAGGGCCTGTCTTAAGGAAAGCTCTTATCTGTAAAAAATTTATTCAGTCATGAGAATCTAAACATAGCTCCCTGCTCACAGAGAAAACACAAATGACACACAAAAGCCCTCTCATTTTGGGGCTGGGTAACCATGGGTAAAATAAAGCAAGGAAGAAGTRAAAGTGGTCAGAAACTGCTTGCTTTCAAGTCCTTTCAAGTGCCCCCAGTCAAGCCATTGATGTGGTGTGGCCCAGAAAGGGACAAAGCACAAGGAGATCTACAGCTCATTGGTGTATTTGTGTGTTGGACACTGCTGCCTTAGACTGGACATTGATTCCTAAGGAACAGGAGGATTTTCTCTCTTTTCCTCCCTCCTTTCTTCTCCATGGCCAGAGAGCTGTGCTGGTGACAGGAGGTCACTCACGAGCACCAGGTTCTCTGACAGCCGCGGTGCACCAATAATTCTGTCATCTCAGGGCATCCAGCCACAGTGAGCATCTCCCACGTGTGCCAAAAAATGCACTGATGTTCAATCCTATGCCAGGTAAATTCCCTCCATCAAACAGGTATCTGACATGGTCCTGAAATGTGACTGGAATGGGACTGGAAAGGGACTGAAATGTGACTGAAGTCCAGCCTAGGCTGTTCAGCAGTGCAATTACCACAAAAGAAAAAGACAAAAAAAAGATAAATATATAGAAAAAAAAAATAATGGGAGTGAGGGTGATACAGCACTGGTCTAGGTGCTTAGAAACAGAACAAGATCCTGAACAACCTGAATTAACTTCCAGCTGCACCTCCTCTGAGTGAAGGGTTGAACCAGAAGGTTCTCAGAAGGTTTGTTCCAACATAAATTCTGACTCYAAGTGTGGTTTAAATGACAAAACTGCCATCTGTTAGTGGCTGCTTGAGGGCTGCTTATGTGGCAAACATTTGCCATGCAGCCCATTCTCCCAGGGAAATTTCTCATTGAGGTGAAAGAGGAGGTAAAATTGTTTAAAGTGCCAGACCAGGAAACGTGAACGACTGCAACTTGTCCCTCCAAGTTCTTCACACYTCCTCAAAGTCCTATATGAAAAATAATTCTTAGATAATAATTCTTACCAATTCTTAGAATAAACAYGGATCTTCATGCTTCCAATGATTATTCAGAAATTATTTTGGTGCAGGAGCAAAGACTCTGTTTGCAAAGACAAAATTCATTCAGGGGTTGCTTCAAGCTCTGCTTGAATGTTTAGAGCAACTTTTATGCAATCTGACATTCCAAGAAGAACTGACAGTAACGGAATGGAAACACAGGGAAACCATTACAGAACACAGAAAAAAAGAGTTTCAAAAGAAAGGGAGTTTAAGAGCTAAATTTCTTGAAGTGGCTCTGATGAGGGACTGGCTGAACAGAAACCCTTTGAGGAGCTTTCAGACTAACACGATGACACTCTGCATTGCTGCAAAGCAYAACACAAAAGTTGGGACGTGAGGCTGGAGAAATATTCCCCTCTGGCTTTTGTTTTGTCAGATTTGATGGAGCCAAGCAGACTTCCCAGGGATCAGCAATGAGGATGGAAAGGCCTCCCAGGGAAGCACAGGAGTCCCCAGGAGAAAGAAAGGTCCTGGAGTGTGACCGTGTTCACAGGGGTCTTATGTTGAAGGAAGAGATGAGGATTTGACTCCATRTTTCAGAAGGCTTGATTTRTTATTTTATGATATATATTACATTAAAACTATACTAAAAGAACAGAAGAAAAATTTTCATCTCAGAAGGCTGGCTAAGAATAGAATAGCATAGAATGATAACAAAGGTTTGTGGCTCGGACAGAGAGTCTGAGCCAGCTGGCTGTGATTGGCCATTAATTACAAACATCCACATGAGCCCGATCCCAGATGCACCTGTTGCATCCCACAGCAGCAGATAACCATTGTGTACATTTTGTCCCTGAGGCCTCTCAGCTTCTCAGGAGGAAAAATCCTAAGGAAAGGATTTTCCATAAAAGATTTCTGTGACAGACAATAAATGACAGAATTGACCATAAATGCTCCACCCTTTATGCTGGGGCTGAAGCAGACATTGACCTTTCCTGACACTTTAACAATTCTCTGTGAACATTCTTCCCCCTCTGTAGCTTCAGCATTCAGCAGAGCTCTTGGCCACCCTGGAAATGTTCTCTAAAATGCTTTTTTTAATTCTTGAATCCTGGTCTGCCATTTTTCTTTCCTTGATAATTCCTAGCTGGAGATAATGCTCTTTGGCGACCAAATGCCTGTGTGGCACACCCCAGGAAGAATAATATGACTTTATTTATGTTATGATGTCTGTTTAACAAGTGATGGGCCCCATTACTTGTCCACACCCCATCACTTTTCCACAAGATGCAAGAGCAATGTAGGCCAACAAAAGTTACTAAATTCCCACTYTCCACCCATCTTTAAGAACAGGAAGGCTAACTCTAGAGTCTCCTCAAATTATAATGTAGTTCAAAGTAACATTTTTAACTTGTCATGTGAGGTAACTCTTGTTCTTTCTAATAATGGGTGAAGATTTCTACCCCTCTGTGCCTTACAATTTTGGAGCAGTCTAAATTTCTGGTTTCTCCAGAATTAACATTGCTACTAAAATAGAAAATTGCCATTTAAATAACTTGCAAAATATTCCTYTTCCTTTATTTATACTGCTGAATATCTGATTGATACTTCACTCTCAAATCTTTCCCTCACACAGCACCAATCTTGTGCTGAAGGGCGCTGTCCTTCTCCTTTTTGCACACAGATGACACAGAGCCATTTTTCCTCCCTCACCTCATTTTCTGGCCTTGCAGAATTACTGTGGACATTCTCCTCAGAGCTTGCAGGACTGGGCTCATTGTCTGTGAGGTGACAACTGCTCTGTCCACACGTCTGCAAAACATCTCAGCAAGTCACTCCAGTGAACCAAGTCCGGTATGTTTGATTTAATTCTCACTTGAGAGTTCTTCTCAGGAGAACTCGTTCAGGTGCACCCAGAGAGGCATGCATTGAAACAGAATAGGTAAGGACTAAACGTCCTGCCTATACCCAGAGCCCTGCACCTCAGACTCTTCCTAAAACACTAATTAATTAATTAAGACTCAAGCTATTCTCTGTGGTGGAGAAATACAGCTTTGCCTGCTTTTTATGTAGGTCAAGGTCCGAGGCAGAAATAGGCCAAGTTAATTGGCCACAATCCAACAGACAGCATGCAGCAGAACTGGAAATTCAACTATGACCTCACTGCCGAGATGTCTCACATTCCCCACCCAAAAAATCAGCCCTACCTTCATTCATTCCTTCCTCCTGAGCACTTGTAATTTTGTAACTCGATGACTATCATTCCCAGTTAGAGCGAGCAGCACATCACTGAAGCAGCTCTTAGACTCTACTCTAGAGGAGGAAAATATAAGTACAGTACTCCAGAGCAATGCAGAATAAGAGGTTTAGGGTTGTTAACCTGATACTYGCTCTGATTTGATCAGCACAGTCCAGGTTTGGAAAGCTCAGACAAGCTAAAATTGGTAACTTTGATATTTTTGTGACTTTATGTCATCATCCATAACACTGCTGTATAGTAAAAYATTATACATGATGACATAACACCTGGAGAAAGCATTGTGCTTATCAGAAAGGCTGTGGGTTCAGCCAGTTCAGCTCAAGACCTYGTGAGCATTTCTGAGCTCTCAGCCAGGCTCTATCAGCTCCGGTTATTACCTCCGTCCCTTTTCTGGCAAGCTGCTCCAAAACAAGGAGCAAATAACACGCCTGCATTGTCTGCCCTGTGCAAAAGCCACACCAGGGTTTAACAGTTTGATGCACAGCAAGGGAGATACAGGTCATTGTTATGGCATGACCTTGTGAAGGTGAGCAAAAAGAAATTTAAAATAAAAATTAAAAAATAAGTGAGAATGCTGTGCCTTCACAGACCTGTGCCTTTTTGTGTGAAGGCAGCTTTAAAACGTGTGTCAGGGAAGCCAGAATAGTGCTAGTGAAAGAAAGTGGAAGAAAAGTTGTCTGCGTCTCCAAGCAAATCCCCATCACATCTACAGTGAGGCAGCAACTGTTCAGCCCAAAGTTTAAAGCGACTCCTGAAATTCAGCATYGCCGGGGCCTGCCTGCCTAATAGAGACTACAGGGTGTTGAGAGGCACAGTATATTATTTCATTAAGTGCTTTTTGGGAGAAGGGGATTTAGAAGTAAAACTGCTGGCTTTGTGTGGCAAGGTTATGACCTTTGACAACTTTGGAGCTTATCTCTTTCATCTTCCCACTCCCCCGAGACCCCGAACTTGCGGAGGGATGGAAGCGGGTAAGCCGGGGCCAGACAGAGTCCAGCATTGTTGTGGGGCTGCCTCCTCTCCCTCTCCCTCTTTCCCCTTCTCTCTCTCTCTGCCTCTCCCTCTCTCTCTCTCTTTTTTTCCCCCCTAAACAAAACAGATCTGAACTGAGCCAAGGAAACAAAAATGTATTGTTCCTCGCAGATGGAAGCGAGTGTCGCCTAGGTAACCAGATTAATCTCCTTTTTCTCTCCCTTCCTCTCTTGTAGTGCGGTAATCGGTGGGCTCTTTTCACAAAAAAGCCAGCCTCAAAGCTGGGGCTCTAACTAGGTTCCTAATTAGCTGCAATTTACAATGAAGACAACATGATGAGATAATAGAAATTTGCAAAATAATGACATACCTCAGCAAAATATTCCTCCTCCTAAGAACCATTTTTATACAAAAACAATAAAGAGGGCCCTTCTAAAGCAAAGCTGGAAAATGGTGGTGTATTATGTGACACAGAACATTATTGTTCGCCTCTTGTTCCCCCAATCAACAGCTTATTGTTTGGCATCTTAAATAAAAATGACTCAAATACAGGCCACATAATGATCTCCATTGCGCTAATACACTGTATATACAGAGTAGTCAAAAATGTACCCAAGCCAAGGCCAGTGGGGCTGATAAAGTAGCAGGGCCCAGAAAGGTAATTTACAATACAATGCACTAACTATTATTGCTGGCCTTAATCACACTGATATCTCCCTGATTCCTGTCAGGATGAGCTCCCACATCAAAAAGGGCACTTGAGCGGGGGGCAGCCCGTTAATGAAATATGATGGCTCGCATTTGTTTTCATGTGGTGGTTGGCTCAAACGAGGCAGCTCCAGACTGTTAGCCAACAGTCTTCCCTTGTGCCACATCAAAGGCTCCCATTGATGGCAGGGAGGGAGGGCAGGGGGACGGCGGGGAGACAGCGCCGAGGGAGGAGCGCTGGGCAGCTCAAAGCACCATTAAATCCTAATCTCTACCTTATGTCCCAAGGAGGAGAGAGGGGAGGCAGCGCTGGCCGGGGCCGGCCTGGTTCCCCAGCTCCAAGAGGAGGAGCGACAGGAGCTCCATGGGATGGGCACGGGCTGGATGGGGCACGGGGCCGCACAAGGCTCACGGCTGATGTGGGGAGCACATCGAGCTCAGGGCAGCTTTGATCCCARCAGAAAGGTTTCAGAAATAGCAACAGATTGCCTAAAACTGCCAGGAAGAGCAGCAGCATCAAAAGTCACTCCTGATTTGATCTGTGGGCTCAGCAGTGTTGATTGGTGTGGCTGCAAGGGACCTACAGRTCTCCCAGGACTGTCCCTCAAAGAAGTGCAACTGTGCCTACTTTGGGCAAGGATGGAAGAGCATTATCATGTACCCTGACCTGGTCTTCTGGTTCCTGAGAATGGCAAGAAGCCCAATTTCCTTCACAGAGTAATTGAAGGGGTTGAGTAATGTCACATTACACAGAGCAAGCCAGGTGCTGAAATCTCCTGCCAGGGGATGTGGCTCCAGCCAGGCCCTGCAGGACAGTTCACAGCAAGGGTTAACCTTCTCCAGAGCCACTGCAACTCCACTGCCATCTGTTTATACAACTTCTTTCATCCTTCCCAAAGCACTACATGGTATTGTAAGTTACTTGAGGAGCCACTGAATACATCAATGCTGAACGTTATGTGCAAGAACGAGGAAAAGATTTTACAAGTACTCCAAATATACCAYTTTGAATGACCACTGCCATGAGGTTTAAACAGGACACAGGGCAACTGGGCTTTGGGGTTTGAGATATTATTCAAAACACTCACATGAGAAACATATTGATCCTGAGAGCCTTTAGAAGTGTAATGCGACACCTTTAAATCAACAACAGTGAACATTCCAACAATAATATATATAAAAAAAAAGAAAGATGCAGGTTTGAGACAGAGAACAGCACTGAAAATAGATTTCAATTTTGGAATTGGGTCTGCTGTAAACAAACACAGCAAAGATTTCTAGGAAAAAGAGAACAAGGTGGACAAATGTGAAGCATTCAGTCTTTAAATAGAAATAAACAGCAAGCAATAGATGGTCAGATCCTTCTGTGCTTAATCCTATTCTCTCCATGCAAAGTGTGATTCAGCTGCAGAATAAGGTGTCATTTAATGTAACAGCATCAAAACTGCCTCTGAAAAACAAAATAATGTGTGAGGTACTTGAACTGCTTGTCAGGCAGCCCTGCTCCAACTAACGCTGAACATCTTCTTATCCCATTGACTTCTCCCAGCACGGGAGCTGGCAATCTACCAGAAGTATGCTGACACACAGGATCAGGCAGCACCCAAGAAAAGAGCAGGAAAGTGCAGAAAATGGCTTTGAACCTGTGAACCCAGTTCAGTGTAAATCCTGTGTTGACATCACTGATCATAGAAGTCAATAGTGGCCAGCTGAAAGCCAGATCTAAAGACTGATGTGTTAGCTTGTTGTTTGGTTTTTTTTTGTTTTCACACACTATATACATTTCTATGGAAGGCTAAATATAGCCTGTTCCTTTCAGGCTCATCTGAAAAAGCAGACCCAGTTTAAAATTTAGAAGTAAGCTTTTTACCTGGCACATTTTTCTCCTTTGGMGCTTACACCATAGTTTTCCTTAATCTACCTGGTGGTTTCATCACTGCATGCCTAGGTAATCCTGTGTGGAACAGCCTCCAGACACAAGGAATTCAGAGAAGTGGGAGCAGAGTTGTGGCCCTGGACATGCCATGCCAGAGTCAGAACAGCAGCTCTGTATYTGCACCTGCTATGCCTCACACCAGCTCACCATTTTACACAAAAAACACCCAGGGAGCTCTTCCAGCTCCTTGGATGGATGAAACAACTCAGAGAGAGTTAGTTCCCCACAGTTACAGAGCTCTAGCTGATTTTGCAGGTGCGTGGCACAAATGGAATTCAATTGGATTTCTGTACATTCAGCATCTCAACGTTTGGGAGCCTGAATATTAACCTTTTCTCCACCACAATCCTGTCCAAAGCACTGCACCATAGGAGGCCAAAACACTGGGCATAAACCTGCAATATGAATCCCGTTATTCCTTCCCTTCTTTTTCTTTTTCAAGTTAACAGAACTGTTTGTGTAAACCAACGCCGCAAGGCTGGACACTCAGTGTGTTTTCTTTTCTGGCATCCTGAGTGTCTGGCACAGACTGGGTGACCCAGGATCTGTCTGAGATCATCTACACCACTCCCCTGGAATAGCACCTGCACCCTCGTGGCCTTGGATGGCTCTCACAACACAAATTTACAAATGGCTTTTGAAAATTACCCAAACATCCTTCCCATGAGCAAAATCTGCTGCGACACAACTGCCTGGCCTTGGTTTTATTATGATTATTACCACTCCCAGCCTTTGGGGAGCTTTGTGTGTGTCAGCACATTTCTTTAGCATCTCTGATAGCCTTCAATCTTCCTGCCTTTTATACCTTTGAACCAGTTGCAAAGAGCAAGAAAAACTACACGAACCATGGGTTCGCTCAGGACACAAGGAAATCCACGCATCCAACTGAAGTTCAATGCTCTCCAACTCCATTCCTCCTTCCCTTGCCCCTGCCCCCCAGGGGAGGTGGGAGGAATGGTTTAAATCAATAACCAAAGGCTTCAGTTTTACAAAGCCTTGAGCCATCAGAGCTCTTGGTGCACCAGCCCCAGCCTCCCCCACCCCGCACACACGTAACACATACAGAAAAGAAATGCTGGCAGCCTGGCATTAACAATGTTCGTTCAGTGCTCTTTACTTAAAGGAAAAAACAATTAAGTGAAACCTTGAAGTAATCTCATTCTGCCTATTTAGCCTCTTCATCCCTCAATGTGTGGTTAGTAAGTGTTGCAATCAGGGGCTAAGGCCTGCTATCATTCGGCCTTAATTAAAAAAGACACAAGCAGTGGAGCTGTGAATTAGAAATGTAACAACGCACTACCCCTGATTAATTCGAGGCTCATGTTGGATTAATAACTCCAAACAAAGAACAAAAGGAAATTGTTATGCGAATTGCAGTCCTCCCAGGCCAGACAAAGGTCAAATCACAGGATTTCAATTTCATCCGGAGTCGCTTAATCAACTCCCTCGGAAGGAAGACCATATGCAGCCCTGAAAGCTCCCCATTGTAGTCCTGTTGTCACTGGACCTGAGAGACAGCACGCAGATAATCCCAGCTATTCCCCATCTTTTCTCCTTCTTGTCTGTTCCTTTCCTTTTTTTTTCTTTTCTTTTTTATTTCCCTTTTTTTTTCTTCCCCTCCCCCATTATGACAAAAGCCCTTCATTAGGGCTAATGACTAAGGAACAATCTGAAGCCAGGACAGGACAGTATCTGTGGGAAAGTGGCTTTTGTGGCTGCTGCCCCATGGCAGCATCCTGGCTCTCACTCCCCATGCAGCTGCAGGGGTAGCTCCTCATTTTGGGGGGGTCTTCTGTGGCAGCAGCAGCAGCCACAAAGTGCTGTGCTTCATTGCACACCATGCAGTAACTTACCCCCAAACTTGGGGGTGTAAAACAGGGTGCTTGGGACACCCTCAGTGCTCTGCCTACATCTTAGCACAGAGGTCTTTTGGGGGTRTTAGCTGGGGAAGGATATCACCAGTCTGAAACCCCATTTCCAACCAAAACTAAGCCACAAAGAATAAAACCCCATATTTTCTTGCCCCCAGTGAGATGATGGYGGAGGAGAACAGCCCTGAGTTTTCCTGATCTTGGATACAGTTAGCAGGAGCAGGGCATGTCCCCCCGTTCCCATGAACATGACTTCTCCTAACTCACATGGCAGAGCATTTTATATGGACTGCACAGCTATTCTGTATTTTAAAAAAAGGAAAGTTTGGGTCTGCTTGCGAATCTGGCACCTCATGCCAAGAGCAATCCTACAGAAATGAAATAAGAGCAAGAGAGAAGCTGCAGGGGTCCATCCCCGCCCTCAGTGCCTCCTGGAAGGGCTCAGCCCATCAGCTCAGGGGCGCCAGCTTGCCAAAGAGCTGCCAGCAGCTGGCCCAGCCTGGAAGGGCAGGTACCCCTCTCAGCTAGATCCCTGTTCTTTGTACAATCTCAAAAGGCAGGCTCAGGGCTTAGTTCACTGGGGGTTTTGTTGTGTATTCTGTAACAAGAACACGGTTTGGGACCAAATTTACTGTCCCCAGGAAYTGGCTCCAGCAAGAGGCCAGGAGCCAACAACACTCCCCACCTCGACCTAGACCTCTTGCTTAACTCCAAGAAAGCTCTCCTGATTTACATGGACATGAGATACAGAGGCTCAAACAACAGTTCTCTTCTAATCTTAAATTCTGGTTCAGATAACATTCTGTGCATGAGCTCCTTGTGTAGGATTGCTGACAAAGGCACCAGGACTCTGAGCTGCCCTCACCAAGAGACACCCAAAGCCCAGTGAAACCCCACAAAACCTGGCACTAGCACCTGGCACCGCACCAGCAGCTTCCAAACCTGCAGGCACTGCAGAGCAGGAGTTACGGCTGGGATATTACACCGCCTTGGGAAACGCAGATTCTGTGGAGATCTCTTACCTGTGCTAGGTGCTGGAATAAGCCTGCAGGTCGCTGGGTGAACTCAGAAACAGGTCCTGTTCTGACTCTCAGCTTGGGATCATCTCCACTCAGTTCTGTCACAAGCTGCACTTGGTCCTCYTGCCAAGGGGCTGCTCCCACAATTGTGCCTCTGAATTAGCTGTTGGAGGGGAAAAAGTGGTTTGTGAATTGCCCTTTCCTACTCAGAAATACTCCAGTTTTAAATATTAACCCAATACATGACTATTCAACTTCTCTGATGCTTTCCTTTTAAGTATCCATACTCTCTTGCTTTACATATTGATTTCTTAGCATGCAACCAAAAATTAAGATGAAATACCTACTGTGCCATGGAAAAAGGGAGTCATATACTCAGAAATCCTTTTGCCTGTGTTATACCACGTTATTAAATCCAAATTACAGAGAATACAAATTCTGTTAGAAATGAATCTTTCAAGCATTCCACCAGCTCCAAAATGTATTCAAAAAATAAGTTTTGAAATCTGTTACTATTAGCAGCTCAGCAACAAATTAACTTCCATGCACTACCAGCTATTTTAGCTACTTGCACTCTTCAGCACGAAAGTAAAATGMAAGTTTTAAGTATGCAGCTCCAGAAGTTTAGCCCATGTATTCATCTGTCAAAGAAGGAAACGAGTGCACATATCCCAGTAAGAGCAGTAGGGTGACAAGATTCCCCTTCCCATTCATGTTGAAAGCCAGTTTAGTGTTGCAGACATCTTTTATGAAAAATCCTTTCCTTAGGATTTTTCCTCCTGAGAAGCTGAGAGGCCTCAGGAACAAAATGTACACAATGGTTATCTGCTGCTGTGGGATGCAACAGGTGCATCTGGGATTGGCCCATGTGGTTGTTTCTAATTAATGGCCAATCACAGCCCAGCTGGCTCGGACAGAGAGCCTGAGACAGCTGCCTTTGTTATCATTCTTTCCTTTCTATTCTTAGCTYAGCTAGCCTTCTGATGAAACCTTTTCTTCTATTCTTTTAGTATAGTTTTAATGTAATATATATCATAAAATAATGAATCAACCCTTCTGGAACATGGAGTCAGATCCTCGTCTCTTCCCTCATCCGAAAACCCCTGTGCACACGGTCACAGTTTAGCTTGTGCCTTCAGTCCAAAGGGAGAAGGACTGGTCACACATTCCTCATGTATTCTGATTACTAAAGAGCAAATCAGTTTCTTCTYGAGAGTGAAAGAATCACAGAACCATTTAGCTTGGAAAAGACCYCWGAGATCAAGTCCAACCTTTGATCACCAYTTTGGCAATTCGACCATGGCATTAAGTGCCACATGCAGTCATTTCCTGAACACCTCCAGGGGACTCTGCCACCTCCTTGGGCACTTGGGCAGCCCATTYCAGTGTTTAACAACCCTTTCTATCAAGAAATTCCTCCTGATGTCCAACCTGGACCTCCCTTGGTGCAGCCTAAAGCCACAWCCTCTTGTGCTGGGAGAAGAGGCTGACCCCAGCTGGCTGTACCCTCCCACCAGGGAGTTTAAAGAGAGAGAAAGCCCCTCTGAGCCTCCTTTTCTCCAGGACAAACAACCCCAGCTCCCCCAGCAGCTCCTCACAGGCCTTGCTCTCTGGACAGCACACGCTCAGGAGTAGTTCAGGCTCTCACTTGACAGYGCTGGTCCCCAGCTCTGTGAGATGACATTCCTCCTCTCAACACACAACGTGCACCTCTCACTTACCAGCCAGTTGTGTGCAAATAAACAAAATAAATTAAAAAAAAAAAAAAGGTGCGTAAATGAAAGCTGATGTGCTAAAAAAATAGCTCAGCACAGTTATGAAATACATCCACTGCTGCTGTAATGCTACAAAACCAAACCAAACCAAACAAACAAAAAACCCCCCAAAAATCCGCCCCAAAACCCCCCAAAAAACAACAACAACAAGAATCCCCCCCCCCCAAAAACATAAAAACCCAAAACCAAAAAAACCACCTCAGGATAGTTTTGTTCTGCTTTCTACAGACAGAGTCAGGGGCATCTGCTCTCTCCCAGCCCAAATGCCAGCACAGGCCAGGTATGCAAAGGTTCCTACAGCCTTTGCAGATGATAACCTACAAATCTGCTGAGCATGAGGAGRMAAATAATTTATTTAAGTGGATAAAGACCCTTAACCRGCCCCACTACTAAATTTGCCACGTGCATGCTGAGTCTTGAAATAAACTTTGCCCATCTTCATGGCTCCTGCAAACACTGCAGTGAAAAACAGCTTCCAAGGAGCTCCAGTGGATGGGACAGGCATGGCCTAAAACAGCAGGCTGCCCTAAATTCCTGTGCAATCCCCCCAAACTGACCATGCTTGGAGCCCATCCCACTCTCCTTGCTCCTCTCRGCTCTCTCTGAAGCCTTATGGATTTTCATAAATCCCAAAGCATCCACAACAGGCAGCACTGAAAGCTGCCCTCAGCCTGACTTGCTCTTTTCTTTGTGGCAATAATCTCAGAGCTGTGCACCTGTATCTTTAAGCAAATAAACCAACACATTTCCCTGATTTCWCTTGACATTTTTTCTTATCCTTTCCCTTTACGTAGGAGCTGCCTCTTTCTCTTCCTTTACCCTCAAACCAGCCACYAGTGAGAAACATTCCTCCTCTGTAGCTCTTACCAAGTGTGAAAGAGCTTTCACATATCTTTACCTCACTGACCCTTCATCTCTTTTCAAATCACAGATAAGAAACAACATTTTCTTATCTTGCTAAGAACTGGGAACACTTTCCACTTCTATTACAGTGTTTGCCACCCCTATTAAACACTCTAAGAGCCTGCATGAAAAAAAAAAATTATGCATAAATATGGTAGTTCTCTGATAGATTCCAAGCAACCAGTTTTTCAGTGGATAGCACTCCAAACYGTACTGCAAGCAAGCAGCTGTGTCAAAAGATTAAATATGATGGGATGTGCAGAGAAAACCAGTTATGTCAAGCCCATTTGTCTCTCCCAAAGAAAACCAAGGCAACCAAGCAAAGATAATGGGGGTTCTTCTATTCACCTTACCAAACTGCCACTTCCACTGGAAAGATAAAATCACGGCACAGCAAATTCGGTTTTACACCTGGATAATTTTTCCCAAGAAGTCCAGCACCTTTGTTTAAGCTCAACTTGAAGGACTGCACAGCATTTCTAAGTGTTCCTGGGTAGCTGCTGCTCTCTCTCTTGGAGGTGGCTGCTCCTCAGGACTTGGCATTAAGCAGGACAAGACATAATCTCCTTGAAAGATACAGCTTTCATTCCAAGATGCAAAAATATTTCATGAAACACTTTTTTTTTCACTTTTCATTTTTGGCCAGCTCTAATGGTAATTATGGGGATTGCCAATTATTGTTCTAAATCTAGAAACACTGCAGTAACTTCCTTGTAAAAGAATTTATAATACACTTTAACAAAGTTATCAGGAATCTTATCTAATTCTTCACTGCTATGATGAGATATTGCATAAAGAAGCAAGACTAAGAGTCTATTCATGTTGTATAAGCCTGGAAAGAGGTTCCAGAAGCTTAAAAGAACTGGATCCCATAAATAATTTCACCTTTGCCTTTTTTTTTTTTTTAAATTTCCTTGTGAAATCTGTCTCCTTTGCTTTGATGCCTTTGATTGAAAGGCATTGTGTAAATGACTCACGTTTGCACAGCTCTGAAACAGCAACACCAACAAAAGCCAAAACATACAATTTGGTGTCTTTGCCTGCTGACTAAACACTTTTCCTTGGATCTCCCTTTGCTTGGAGGGTAAATTGTTGGTTTCAAAGCTGAATGACTGCTTCAGTGAGTTGGGTAGCAGACTATTGGTACAGTGTGATAATTAAGGGATCTTAGTTCTTAAACAATGCTGATAAAACAGAAATCCCTCTCCCTTTTTTCTGGATTACCTTTAGAACTGAAATCAGAGCACGTAAAATGAATAATAATTTGCACCTTCTGTGAATGATAAAAGATTGAATCAAATTTTAACTAGAGTCTATTTGTAAATCCCTCAGGATGACATAATTACTATTCAACACATACCTTAATTAGCTGTACACATCTATTTCATAGCATTTAACAGGTTTAAACAGCTCCTATTGTCTGCTGAATGGATGTTCCATTCTTATCAAAATGGAAACTATTCTGAATTTCCTCAACTGGAGGAAATTTGCTCACAGAAGTTAAGAAATTATCTGGAAATTACTGTTCCTATAGTCAAACAGTTTTTGGTTGGGTTTGTTTGTTTGTTTTTCACTTTTAAAGTTGTTTCAAATYCACCAATGGTACAAGAATGGCATTGCACAGATGTAAATTATTGTTGCTGCTGCTTCTTTCCCTTTGATGAAAAAAGGTCATAGTTGCATTGTCTGGTGAAAAGAAAAATCTACTCAAACTTTTGTATAGAATTTGAAACTAATAACAGGTTAGGCAAGGACAYGATTTCTTCTCCTGGTATGGATTACAGCATGGCCTCACCTCTAAAAAGCACTGCTGCTTTCACTGCGCCATCACGGATCAGAAGCAGGCTGAAATTTGCAGTTTGTGTGTTTCTAAGCCATGCCTTCAGGTGAGCCCTTGGGGCCCATGCTGTGCACAGCAGTGCCTGCCCAGCTGCAGAGGCTGCTCCTAAAACCAGTGGATCTGCAGAACAAGGAGCTTTGCTCACACGTGCAGCCGCYCTGAGCTGAGGCTCGGTGCAGACCCCAAGCACAACCTGCCCTAAAATCAGAGAATCCCAGGATCCCACAGGTTGGAAAAGACCCCAAAGGTCACSGAGTCCAGCCATTATCCCAACACTGCCAGGTCCTCCACTGAACCACGTCCCACAGTGCCACATCCACCCTTCTTTTCAGCATCTCCAGGGATGCTCCAGCAAATGAGAGTGACACTGATGGTGCACAGACACACTTGCACATGTACAGGTATGATTCCATATTTTGTCAAACTGCCCCAAGTGAGATTAAAATACTTGCTTAAATACTCATTTTATACTCTGTGCCCCTTGCCTTCTGTTCTCCCAGAGGTGTAATGCTGCAGACAGCTGACCCTTCAGACACCTCACTGCTCCAGAGCCAAATCCAATGGAAGATAATCAGCACCCAGGGAAACGATGGAGGCTGAGCTGGGGGAGGGGGAAAGCAGGACGGGAAGTGCTTTGCCCTCCCAGACCCCTTTTATACTGGTTTCACTGGGGTCAGGGAGAAGCCAAGACCTCCACAGTCACAGTAAGGCAGCACTGGCCAGACCCAAGAGCCCAGGGACAGGCAAAGACCAAGCACAYTGCTCTGGCAGAGGAAATAAACAACTTGAGGAGAAGGCCTGAAAGACATTGTAGGTACTACCCCTCCCAAATACCCAGAGTCAGAGACCAGACTTAAAGTCGTAAGATTTACTATAAACAATAATGCTTAGAAACATACAAACAATGCCCCCCCATGCATTTGACATCCTTTTATCTTTCTCTCACTTCTCCAGGCTGCCCCCATGTCATATTTTCAGGTTTTTCACTGCAATTCCTTGTAGCAGAAATGTATTTTTTAGTAAGTRGAGGCAGAGATTCCTTCACATTTATATTATCTCATAACAGGGCTTTGCAAGACTTGTTACATATTGTAAGCTTCATGATAAAAGTGCAGACATTGTGTTGGGAAGATAATCTGTTCTTSCCCTGAAACAGAACAAAGTCAAACAAAATAAAACCAAACTTATTCAGTTGGGAAAGCTTCTTCCTTCATAGTCATGTTTCTTCTTCTGCGTATGATGAAAGTGTAAATGCCCAATCATTAAAAATTAAAAAGATATGGATCACTCAAATGTATCAATCTGATTCCTTATCTTTCTCAGCAGATCTAGGGATGAGAAGGAAGAAGGAAAGGGGTGTGTGTGGTATATATGCCAAGGTGTTTTATACTTTACCAGCACCTCTTTTTGAACCTGAGTTTCCACCCTGCCTTGCTGTGGCAGTCACTTSCTTGGTGCTGGAAAAGTGACAAATCACAGGGGGGAAAAGGGTGCAATATGCACTCACTGTGTRGCATTAATTACTGCTGGATACTCTCTAATTACACAGAATACTGCTGATAAAAATAATCAAATTACTGATAAATACTGATCAAATTACTGATAAAAATAATTATATTGATTATTATAATTATATAATATAATTAAGAGAATAATATAATTAAATATATATTAATATAATTATATGATATAATAATACAGTAATATATAATATTAATTACATATTAATATATAAAATTATTAATAAATTAATAGTAACAATAACAATAACAATAACAATAACAATAACAATAACAATAACAATAACAATAACAATAACAATAACAATAATAATAATAATAATAATAATAATAATAATAACAATAATAATAATAATAACAATAATAATATCCTATTGGAAAGATAAGTAGTTCGAGCTCAGCCAGCTACAGAGGAAAAAACTACAGGAGGCCAAAGAAGGATTTCCAATTCTCTTCCACTTCAATGACATCATCTGTGAGGAAACATGCATTTTAATGGAGCACTGTACAGAAGAACTTAGTGAGAGTGAAAAAAGCCTGACAGTAGATYCAGGCAGCAAAACCAGGAGGTTTTGAGCATCATAAAAAGGATGGTGGTACCAGCTCACAYGGACCACCCAGTGTGTTCCCTCCCTAGCTGAATCCTCCTGTCCTACAATACTGATACTGTATTATTTATTATTTGCATTGTATATTATTTGCATTGCAGTATCCCCAGCAAGGCCTCCAGGAAGCCCCACAGGAGAATTTTCATGTTTGGTTGATTAGTTTTGCATCTGCATAAAAATATTTGCCTCGTTGCCTGAAACCTCGACTTCAGCATGGAAATGCACAAAAAGCAGGACATAAATCTGATCTTTCTGCCTTCCAGCTCCAAGCTGATCAATGCTTAAAATCATTTACTCATAATAATTAAAGATGAAGCTAGCAATACAAAGAATGTCTTTAAATTGCATTCAGATTTCTGGAAGCACTTCTGAGTACTGCTGGAGCCCCAAGTAACTGCAAACCTGTTGAGCAGCAAGCACAGGCATCTGAGCCAAAAACTCACTCACTCCTCCAAATACCCCTTCCAAATCTTAATGACTGTGTCTGTGCAATACCTGACTATGAAAATCACCTGTGATGATACYTGCTGTGCATGGCTGTGGTTTCACCACGAAGGCAGGAACATTTACACGTGAAACTCATTCTGTGGGTAACTCCTGAAAAAATAAATATATGTATATGCATCTCCAGARGAAAGCAAACTTGACAGAAACATCACGTTTGCTGTGCTGTGTTTTCTAAACACACAATATTGTAGGCAGACGCATTGTCCCTACACAATACACTTTGGCACAATCACAGTTCATTCTTGTGTAAATAATTTGGGATAGCATTAGAAAAATTGCAAATATGGCACTCAATTTTATTAAGAAAACAAGTGAACGCAACAGCAACTATTGCAGAAATGGGGTGGTAAATAGGCTGGGGTTTTACCAAATTTCTCCTTGGGCCTTTCTGATAGTTAATGAAGGTATTTTATTGAAGCCATCCAGTSAGGCTGAAGGCGGCTCTACATCCCACAGCAGGAAAGGTAGATACAACTAAGTCAGCTAATTCGGCTTTATTAATTCATTTGAGGGAATCCAAAAGATGAATTTCTGAATTTTGATTATTGTGGGCCTGGAATAACATCAGTGGCTGCAGAAATCTGTCAAACATGGAAGAAAGGATGGAATAGAACAACTTTTACCACCCGTTCGTTCGGTGAGCTTGAGCTGATGAGCATTGCTTTATTCTCAACAAATTAAAAACACCCACAAGCCATGCAGTGGGAAAACATGAATGGCATATTTGGGATCTGCCAAGTAGAATATAGCTGGAAAAAAATTTGGTCCTAAGTCCCAAAGTACAGCAGATCTGTGCCCTGATTAGCTTACATTCATCCAAACCTCCTTCTGTGCCCTGTGCTTAGATTAGGTTGTGCACACAACCTATTTTCTATTTATGCAACATCTGCTCTGCTTTGAGATTGTGAGCAAGAACATTTCCAGGCTCCAAAGCAGGATGAGATTACAGACTGGCAAACTGAGCTGGATAAAACAGGGCCAGAGCCACAAAGATTTAGGTTCAACTCAGATTATTTAAGATTCCAAAAATGTCTCTATTTCACATTAACATAAGTGATTTCCCATATTTATACCTCCTTCCAGTTTTGAGAAGGAAGAGAAACAGAGTGCTTAATTAGTAGAAGTTCATCTAGTGCTGTTCTTTCACATGACCAGAGTGACAAATCTTGTGGCCATCATGTGTAGTGCCATAATTAAACCTTCAGCCCTGATTATTCAGACCTTGGAGAGTCATCTAAGCCCTGTCATGYAGACACAGTGATGTCCTCCTACCACTGGGATGAAGAGGGGAATACAGGAGGCCTCCGAGCACAGATCTTTCTCCCTTGATGCCAGCATGA
This sequence comes from Cardinalis cardinalis, assembly GCA_014549065.1. Lineage (NCBI taxonomy): Eukaryota > Metazoa > Chordata > Aves > Passeriformes > Cardinalidae > Cardinalis > Cardinalis cardinalis. Next base: position 440,300 of record JACDOX010000254.1, read on the forward strand.
AAAATGTTCATCTTGTGGGAGCACTGAGGGACTCTGAGAGGGGAAGAGGGCTGCTGAAGCAGGGGAAATAGCAGGGTAGCACAGGTAACACAGATAACACGGGGTCCCCTGCAGATGACCAGCTCAAAATAAGAAGAATGAAGCTTTTTTYCCTAAAAAACAACCAACAAAATTTCTGTCAATATCTGCAGTAAAATTAACAGGGGTTCCTGTGGAAGCCACCTCTGTGAGCATTGAGGGACTGTGAGAGGGGAAGAGTGCTGCTGACGCAGGAGGAGATGGCAGGGTAACAGAGGTTCCCCCTGCAGATGACCAGCTCAAAATAAGAAGAGTGCTTTTTTCCCTAAAAAGCAACCAACAAAATTTCTGTTAACACCTTCAGTAAAATTAACAGGGGTTCCTGTGAAAGCCACCTCTGTGAGCAGCGAGGCCAGGATTGGGCCTGCAGCAGCAACAGCCACCATGCATGGAAGGTCTCCTGAATTTGTGTTCATTAAACAGAAGGTCAAACACCTGACCAACCTCAGGATGACTGCCAGGACCACAGAGCTGCTCCTGCCTTCCTGCTGGACTGGGCTTTCCTGCCTGCATCCCACGCTCCCTGGCAAGGTACAGGTGGGCAGAGATGCTGCTGCTGCTGGGCTCTGAGGTTTGCCAGCCCCACTGATGCTCACAGAAATCCCCAGCCCAGCTCAGATTCCCAGGCTGGTCAGAAACACAGCGCTTCCCCAGTCTGGGTGTCCGAGTGCTTTCAGCTGAGTCCGGTGGAATAATGGTTCACTGACAGCCCATAAATAAATAAATAAATAAATAAATAAATAAATAAATAAATAAATAAGTCAGTCCCTCTTTACTTGGCCGTGATTGAGGGCTTCTTCCTCCCTTGGAGGAGGCTGCAGCACAAGGAATGCCGTTCAGCTGGGAGGAACTGGCTGCATCAAAAGCCAGCCAGGATTTCTCCCTCTCCCCATTCTTCCCCTCCCCGGCACAATGGACCCGAAAACAAAAGGCAGATTATTAGGTTTAAGTGTGTAGCCCATTCTCCACGTAGCCCTTCCTCCCTCCTCCCAGCCCTTCCTCAGCACATCTGGTAACCATGTGTGGCAAGTGCTAATGAAGACTTTCCTGAGTGAGCCACAATTAGTTCCGACTGCTGCACGCCTCTCTCGGCTGTGCTGAGGATAAATACCAAAACAAAACAAATATCTTCCCCTCACTGTTCCTGAAACCTCCTCTGCCCCTGGGATTCCCCTTCCTCATTTGCTGCCGAAATGAGAACAAAAAAAAAAAAAAATAGTGTAAGCAAATACTTTGAGGTGGTCTTCTGCCTGATTTCTTTTCTCTTTTTAAATCAGCATTTTATTCATTTTGATTGAACACGACAGGCAGGCAACAGTGTTTCTATGATCCTGTCTACAATGGAGAATTGTTAAACAGATGTCCATTTTTTTCCCTCCTAGCCTGGCAGCATTATACACATAGCAGTTTTATCTGCTTGAGCAGATCAAATTTGTGTGTGTGAGTGCGTGTGCTGCCATTTGGAGTGATTAGAGTAAGCTGCACAGAGGCAAGATGCATTGTGCACAATTAAGCCCATCTCCAGAGCGCACATTTCTGTTTACTTTTGCTCTCCTCTCCTTTCCCCAATCAAGCTGCTAATAGAGSTGTTTCAAGTTTCAACAAGACCGCATTCACTGCTGGTCTCCACATGAACCAGGCTGTCAAACCTCTAAGCACCAGCCCCCCCTGTCCTTTCCATTTCTCTCTGAAACTCCCTCACCTCCAAAATTCCCAGTGATTCCCCCAGCAGGCACCCCGTGCAATGTGAAATTTCACACTGGGACACTTTACATGCTCCTTGCCATTCCTCTCAGCCCTGTCACGCCACAGGGCTGCCACTGACCGGCCCCTAGCTGAAAGCATGTTCCCACCAAACAAACAATCTGGAGAATTGCTGTGCAAGTGACGGTATCTGCATACATCATATTTCAATTACACCTTATTCACTCAAAAAATGGCTATGACCCTCCCACGCCTTGTGAACGGCGCTGTATGTTGGAATGCAAAAAAACCTAAGTTCTAAAAGCAGAACAAAAGCAAAACTGACGCTTGAAAAGGAGTTATTCTCCTAAAATACACATGTTTCTACTTGCCAAATGATTTCTCAGAGAAGATGATAGGCTGGGGCAATGCAGGGAGGGGGGAACAAAAGGGGTTTTAATCATGGCTGGGATTAAGGAGTTGTGTAACAATTGCTCTCCTTCCAGGCACATATACTGCACAGGCTCACTGGAAATGATCAGCATTACAAGAAACAAAGTGCACCGTGACACATTTCACATACAGACAGCTGCATATACGTTAACACTTGATTCATCCAAAGACACTGGTTATCTTCCTCCCCCTGATAACCAGGAAATAGCACTTATGCACACAGGACTGACAGCCAAAGCCAGGCTTCTCCCCTGCCCCAATTAAAGTACATAAAACCCACTGTAGGGAAAAGAAAAAACAAAAAAAAAAGCACAAGACTCTTTATAATTTGAGGGCCTCTTTCAGGACAAAAAATATTGCTTCATCTCTTGCTTTCCTCTGCACCAAGCAGGAGTRGAGCAAAGCTGTGGTACTTGCAGCAATATTTTTCCATAAAACATAAGTTTTACACTTCGAAAAAAGGCTAATTTTATTGGTAATGAATACCAGTAATAACTTAATGAGTCACTGCAGCGCACACTTTAAGGAGGAGCCGGTGCTAATGCGTGAATAATTATTGACACAATTAAGTGCCCAACGCTGGGCCTGTTAAACTGCTTCTGGCACGTGAGGGCTCCTTAATGGCTCCATGGCATCCTACAGTGACCCTGAAAGGTTTCACGGTGCAGGGAGCTCCCTTTTGCTCCTGCAAGGGATCCTTGGGTCTCCAGCCCAGACAATGCTGAATTGGCAAGGATTTACATCCTGTGGGGTGTTCTGCCTGCTGCCAGGCTGAATAATTGCCTATTTACCCATTTTGTAAACAGCAAGCTCAGCCCCTGACCTGCCTTGGGAGAGGCTGTCTGGTCCCCAGCCCTGCTGGGGCTCCCTCCTTGCTGGCAGTGCCCCTGGGAGCCAGGCTGCTGCTGCAAACCCGGCTGCTCCCTTCCCACCGATGGCTCCAGAGCAGCAAGGTGCCAGCAGCACACCAGCCACAGAATCCTCAGTGGGATTAATCTCCAATTCACCTACAAAAGCTTTCCTGAAAGTGGAAAAGAGTATTAGGTACAGAAACATCATGGAGCGGAACGGCTCCGGGCTGTTTGGGCCGCCCCACCACACCACGGGTGCATGGGGATGGGGATGTCCCACCAGCCAGGACACTCAGGCCCCCCCAGCTGCATTTCACACTCTCTGCTCCCTCCTTCCCTCGTGTGCCAATGTGCAGATGTCCCAGATCTCCAGCCCTGCTGTGCATACCACGCTTATCTGCAGCAACTGCAGCAGAATCCTGGAGATATCTGCAGGTTTCCAGCAGAGTTATGTGTGAGGCAACACTGCCAGCAAGAAAGCCATAAAAAAGTCACCTCTGGCCAGTAACTGCTGGCCGTGCTTCACAAGAAGGGCACTGTGGGTGTCTGTGAGTGGGACAGCCYGCCAGGACGCCTCATCAGTGAGCAACACTGCACTCACACTAACACTGACCCTTTCCTCTGAGCTCCTGAACTCCCCCTGACCTTCCCCGAGCCATTCCTGCATGCATGGAGGTCCAGGAGGTAGATGAACAAGCAGACAGACAGGAGGAAATATTTTAAGTTACAATTTGCACAGCCTGAGTACTGAACCCACAGAGTTGTCACTCACTGAGGGGGCCCAGGCCAGGTTAATTCAATGGCTTTGCATTTTCTCATCTGCACAATGCACACAAACACAGATGCTGCCATCTTTGTATATCCATTTTGGAAACATGCACTGTACTGGACACAACAAAAAAGAGCAGGAAAACAGGGCTGACCCAAAAATACATGTCCTGAATTAGGAACTATAAACACACCCTAGTACTTCTCCCACAAGAGAAGGCTTGCAAAGGAGATGCCCCTCCAAAAACTAAGCAGCTTCATTAATTTCCTTKTATTAGGTAATGGTAGATGACATTCCAGTCCTTGCTCCTGACAGGCCAACAGCCAGCTCACTGAGACCCAGAGAAAAGCCACCAGTTTCCCACGTCCCACATGATGCCTCATTCCCAGCAGACCTTCCACAGCTCAAAGCCTTTTCTGAAACACCAGCAGTAAGGGTGAGCTGCAGGCAAGGCTGGCATCGTGCATGATGAACTGAGCTGTTGTTACATTCAGCTGCCTGACTCCTGAGGAGGGAGGAACAGGAACTTTTCCCTACATCTGCCCCCCAACAGGGCACAGGAGCTGCCTGGGAGGGCAGTGAGAGTTTCGCCTGCAGCTGTACCATGCCGGCTCAGAGGTACCACACTTCCTAAATGCTCCTCAGCAGAAGGCAGCWATTCCAAAACCAGCAGCCCTGCAGAGCCAGGCAGGGTTTGTGCTGCTGCACTGGAGCAGGAGTTCACTGTGAATTCAGGAATCACTGCTGAACACGCAGCGCCGCCCGCACCCAGCCCCAGGAAACCCCCAGGCTGCCCTTTCTGCTCTGCAACCAACCAAATGGGCAACAAAATATTGCCACATCCCATGCGTGTATTGACACAACTGGGACTTCAACCCCCATTTTGCTTTGTGTTTTTCAAGTGGTTTTGTTTGCCTTGAGATAAAGCACACACGTTGTGGGCTGATACAGGGGCCGGCCACGCTGGGGAACGGAGTCRGTGCATGCTCTGGGCACTGGGTCACCTCAGGACAGGACCTCTCCCGAAGTGCTGACCTGTGGCAGGAGCCAGAGAGCCCTGGGACACCTGCAGAACCAGTCCCCTTTAGAAAAAGAGAAAAARTGATGAATTTTTCATGACTCGCATCACAAAACGTATGTTTTGAAGTCAGCTGGTGTGAAAACTGCAGGGAAAAGGAATCAAACTTTAGGCTGCTGGTCATAGGTTTTTATAACATGGAGGAGAAAAAAACAGACATTGTGTTTGCATTCTATTTCTGGGCCCTTTAAGCTGTAACAGCATGAGTGGTATTTGCATCAGGAGTTACCATATATCATTGCAAGCAACATATGCATAGATGGAAAAAAGATGACGGCAGCAGCAGGTTCAGTGAAATCTCAGGATCTCTCTGTGATAGGGACCTGCTAAAGGTTTGGTTTTATTTAGCGGAGCTTAAAATGTCATTGGCATATGTGTTTCTCAATTAACACCAATTTAATACACTCCAGAAGTGTTCTATTCTGAGAGCAGGCTTCAGAGTTTACAAAGGATCTAACCTGACATTTTAGCACAGGATATCCAGACCCATTTACAATCAGGAAGGCACGCCATGAAGGCTGGAGGTTTTTTTTTTCCTTCCACATTGTGTAATGATGCCTCTAATGATAAATACAAAAGTCAGAAAATCCTAGCAAACAGTGCTCTACTATGGAAATTGTGAGTCCCTCCATSCTCTGTGAGTCACTCATATCCCCACTTGAAATGGTGCCTTGCAGAAAAAGCAGAGTTTCAGCAAGTGCAAGGTTGATTTTCCTTCCTTGTGCCTTAACCCGGCTGTACATTTTCCTCAATGATAAACTGCCAACTCACCAACAGAATGAGTGACAAATACATTGAAAAACCACAAAAGCAGACCCCAGACTCAATGAGAAATACTCAACAATCCTGCAAACCCTGGGCCTTACGACAAAAACTTGAGGAGGGAAGGATTCACTGATGATGACTTCCTAAATGATAAATACAGATGTCCAAGAGAATCTCAGAAACCAACCGCTGAAAGGTTGAAGGATTATTTTTTAAACAAAAGAATGAATTAAGAATCGGCAAGTATCATTTCATATGAACTTTACACAGACTATATGAATGTGTACAGTCTATTTAAAAAGAGCACCTGGCATTATTAATATTGATTTTGGAATATACAATTCATTAGATGCAATGGGCCAAATTCATCCCTGATGAAACCAGTAACTTCAGAGAAGCTGCATGAGGCAGAAATGCCTCTTTTCAGATCTAGTTTACTGCCTATTCTGAAATCAGTGACAACAGAAACACTGCGGGAAAAAACATTCAAAAAACATTGGGAGAAAAAGGTTGAAATCAAGCACTTTAAGGTTAGGAAACACCAGTTTTCAACTTGCCCATTAATCCTGTCCTGTTGTGTGTCCATTGTCTGCAYTGAAGAGGGGAAACCTGCCCAGGTTTTTGCAGCTCAAAAGTCTGTCACAGGACACTCACACAAGAGGGCAGGAGTGTGGTGGAGGGACAACCTGAATTTGGTCTTAATTATCAWTGTTTGGCTTTGCAATTTCCATGAACTTTCCTCCTTTTCTAAAGGGGGTGAAACAGAAAAGATAAAAGCTAAAWATATGACATACAACAGCTGAAGCTTCCCCAAACACACCTCCCTGGCAAGGTTTAGCACAAATGCCTGCTCTGAGCTTCAGGCTATGGGCTGGCATCTGCAGAACACAGGGCACAGGCTGCTCTCCAGCCAGGAGACCCCACCAGTCCTCCCCATTTCCCAGCTGCACTGCAGGGGGAACTCCAGCTGCTGCCAGAGTGGGGAGGGAGGAAAGAGAAACTGGAGCACAGGGAGGAGACTGCAGAGGAGGAGCTGCCCACCCTGCTCCAGCTGCTCTGGCAGCTCCATGGAGGATGGAGGATGGATGGGATGATGGAGGATGGATGATGGAATGGAGGATGGAGAATGGATGATGGAGGATGGAATGGATGATGGAGGATGGATGATGGAATGGAGGATGGATGATGGAG